>CAUOPZ010000280.1:27500-37500 GCA_963457665.1 Thysanoteuthis rhombus
AATCATGATTGCACATTGTATGGATGGAAAGGTAGCAAGTAAAGCAAAGTCCAATTGCAATACTTGATGGCATTTCACCAGCACCAAATGAGATCTTGAATCAAATGAAATGTAGCTGATCATTAAGTGCACCAAATGCAAGTAAAATATGTTCCTATGTCTCGGTGCTTGTCGCTGAAATGTTAAACTATGCCAGTATTGAATAACACGGGAGAATGCGCAGGCAGAGAGATTATGTTGCAGCTCCTTTACTTTTAGTTAAAATTAAAGACAAAAATAAATAAGTATTAATTCTAGATACAGAACCTTAAATCACATGAGAAATACTTCATTTTCTTTATTTACAGTCTGTAAAAGCCCTGAATGCACGCGTTCACTCGCTCATTTGAAGTCCCGACTTTGTAAGTCGGTTACTTCCTTTCTCTCTCTCCCTTTTTTCTCTCTAGGACCGGTATTATTTCGCCAGTCTCCCGGTCGATTCGAACTTTACCGTTTTTTCTCCGTGATCAATCATTTTTCTAAACCTTACCTATTTCATTTTCACGTGTGTTGAGATAACTTTCATTCGTTCAGCTACAAATCGCTGGGCCTCTTGCTCAAGCACGTATTCCCGTGAATGAAATAATGCATTTACTACATAACAGTCACGATTATTTTCTGATTATCCTTACTTCAGGAAGCGCACATGGGTTGAATCTCATATGTTTTCTGTCTTTCTAGCGTGTGCTTTTCAGCGTCTGGGAAAAGCTTCCTAGTTGCTCTCGATGATCCTAAATTCAGGTGTCGTTCATCACCCCATTCCGAAAGTAAGACACGCCACATATAATCCTGTCTATGTAATTATTCATTGATTTTCAAAATACCAAGCCCTATGGATTCAAAGCATTTCAGTCACCTCCTCTCAATTAACTCGTGGCTACTAAGACGGCTTCGCACTGAGCTCCTCCCCTTGGTTCAAGCGCTATCTATCTTCCTCTTCTACCTAGCAACTTAGAATGAGTATCTATTGTAAGCTATCATAGATCCAATCTCCTTCCTTAATTACCAAGTAATCTAATCCAAACAGGTATTTTCTACCACGATCGACCTCATTTTCAGCTTTATATGTATTGTTCTTATTTGTTGAATCATTAAATATGCGTCCTACTTGTTTGTCTAAACATTTGTTTGTGTCTTTTTTACGATTACGTACTCAAATCTCCGGCCCATATTCATACATATCGCAGAAATCCTCCTTTCTGTCATTGTGATTATCGATTACCAATCTTCATTAGCACTTATAGTAGCGTCAGCGCATGGTGGTAAATCCGAAGCACGTGGGGGCATATTCTTTTGTCTTCAGCGACGACATCATTTCGTCTCTACGCAGAACTAACGACCATTATTACATTCTGTCATACAATATAGGATCATGACACGATAATGCATTCAGTTGTATGTTGGAAAAGATCAGTACGGCGTACTTACAAGAAGATCATCCATTGCAATCGAATGAATACTGAGATAAAGCTTAACATCTTTGTTACTTAGCTTTTTCGATGGGCGTGTCCCCTGCTTCAGGTGTTCTTTTTAGATTGGGATCTCATGACAGTATTGACAGTCATACTGAACGAGTCGTGAACGGTAAGTTGGTTTATTGCCTCTTGGGGGTGGTTCTCGTAGTTTGAGTTGAGGAGTAGGTAGCGCGAAGAATTTGGTTTCCTCGTGGTTTGGTGTTGGCAGCGGCGTCACTGGAAGTGTGGAAGGAGAAAGGGAGACGTAGGAAGAGAATGCGTGCCAAGTATGAACTCAGACGCAGAGGTGAATCAAAGTAAAAAGAAACACATACAAGTATTTGGACGGATAAATAAGACATACATTTTATATAAGGACATTAATGACGAATGAAAATAAAGTACATATAAGGATAACATGAATCTGATCGATCGTGAAAAGAGAAGAGAAGAGATGAATAGCGAAAGGTAGGAGCTTACTTGTCTTTGATAATATTGGAGTCGAAGCAGAGTTGTCTGAACTGCTTGTAAGTCCATACGGCTCGGATCATACCAAGAAATACGTGGAAACCGGATTCACTGCGAGCCAAACTGCCAAGTTGTGTGCATCAAGTTAGGGGCTATTCTCTGACGCTGATAGACACTCGACGGACAAACCATGAAAGACAGAGGACACGGAGTTTTATCCATTCACCATTCACCAGGTGTATACGCGTCTGAAGCACGTGGTGAAGACACGGTTGCGTAGCTGCGCGTATGTGTGACGCCTCGACATCGATGAAGTGAAACGGGTGATAGGTCACGGTGGAAGAATGGTTAAGATCGGATCAGCCGGGAGGTCGGCGAAATGATAACAATCTTAAGGAGGAGGAGTGAGAGAAAGAGTTTGCACTAAAACTAAACGACTGAAGTATAACTATAAAAATAAATACCGATTCAAGCAAACATGGAATCGGTGCTATCCTTGAAGAAAACCATAACGCCAAGTGCTAACCCGTTACATTTTCTGCACGTGTAACTACTCTTACTGAACAAAAATGTTGTCCTCCAGAAAGGGAGGTCTCCCATATATCATTGGATTATAGGAAATTCATGAATTCATCTATGGGACCCATGGAACCGTTAAAGCCAATTGAAAAAATAAAAAAATAAAAAAATAAAACGATTTGAAAGACTCCTCCGCAAATACAAAGATTCTTGTTAGCCTTATAACGTTACGATTGATGCAATTGTTGCCGACACATTATCTCATGCTTATCTCCAAAATACTAACCCTGAAATATTTAATGTAGATATGAAAATGATATGCACTCGGTTGTAAAAATTAAGCTCAACGTATACGAGTAAGCCACTGTATGTGAACTATCTCGGCAATTACTCATAAAGCACACGAACAATGGCATCAGAAAGAAAAAAAATCCTTTCTCGCACACTAAATATTTCAATCCGCTACTAAATCTCAGTCGTGCCAGGATTCGAACTCAAAACTACAAATAATTGTATTCAACCCTCTGCAGGAAAAAGTCTTCTGACGCACGCACACCGCACCGAAAATGCCTAGAAAGAGCTAAAGAATATGTTTACTGGCCCGGCATGATCTCACAAATGGAAGATATGGTAAGCAGGTGTTCAATTTGCATCGATCACCTTATCAACTTGATACAATCGTGAAGAGGGCGATAAGAAATAGCTTCTACGCAAAAGATGGGTGCTTTGTGCTCAGTAATAGTAATAGCAATCGTGTGTTAATGAAGCGTAGGTGACTGTACTGCTATGAATCCATGAGGCTTAGAGCGTACCTAGATAAGTTGTGGGCGATGCATTTAGGACTCTTGAGTGAGCAACTTGGGAACCATTCTCAGACGCTGAAAAACACACGACATACAGACTATTTAAGACCGAGAAAATGCATGGGGTTTAGCCCATGTGTGCTTCCTGGAGTAAGGAGAATTAGGCTGATCAACGTAATTATTTCATCCACGAGAGATAGAGTCGGGCTAGTGGTGTAGAGGCCTCGACATCGGCAACGATTATTGTAGCGGTTGGTCACGGTGGAAAAACGGTAAAGTTCGGATCAACTTGGAGGCGGAGAGATGATATTGACCCTGGAGAGAGTAACCAGCTAGAAGTAATGGGCAATTGAACATGTGTGTTCAGAGTTTTATGGAGAGATGTCGGAGGTGACGTTTTAGATATCTTGCTATAAGTAAAGTTTCGTACCTAATCCAAAGGCAAAGAGGGTGCCACACGAGTAAAAACTTGTCATATATTCACATTGCGACGTGAAAAATGGCCAAAATATCTTTAAAACCCAACCTGAGAGTTGAAGACTATCAACATAACCTACTAACTTCTACAACCTCAAATTCACGAGAACACTGGTCGACCAACAAACTATGAATCTTATTCTACAGAACTTTCCTGGAATCAACATCTCTCCATCAGGACCAAACAAACACTATATTGTTATGTTCACTAACTTTCAAAACACCCGAGAAACTTGAATATGAACAGTTGTGAACAGGCCTCTTCTACAGTGAGATTCCTACGAAGCATAACTTCTCCGCAATGCAGCTCTTCCGTTTTCCACTCTTTCCACCGTTCTCGAATCCAATTGATAATATAAGATATCTGTATATCCAAGGTTATTTGCATTTTCCTTTGTTTTTACGCACTGGAGAGATAATCCCAACAGTACGCTATTTAGACACCGCCATCAAACAAATGATCACCGAACATAAATAAATGATGAATGAAAATTAAAGCAAATAAGAACTAAACAATAAGTGAATGAATAGTTGATAACGTGAAAACCACTCATTATTCCAACGTTTGTTGTTTTCTGATTATAGCAACTTGAATAGAACGCTGTAAAAATAGTTTTTTTTTAGTAATTTCAACGAACTAAACATAATGAAATTGAACGACAGAAGTGAAATACTACAACTTGATTTTTATACATTTTTTATTTCCATATTTTGCTTTTGTCAGTCTTTACGTTATCGTGAGCCGAATTCTGTTTAAAAGATTTTTCTTGAGATAAGAAAAGGGATTGCTTTCAAGGGCGTCCGGAGGCATTTTTGAAAACTGTGTATCCAAGATGGGCTAAAATTGTGTTTCAGGACGTACCAGTCATTGAAATAAGGTTTTGTTAATAAGTCCATTTAAAACATCTTTCATCCAAGATGAGACTTTTCTTTAGAAATCTAGACCAATTTGATAAATCTACAAAAATCTAATAATTCTTTACAACATGCGTACGAATATTCCTTTTGTGTGCGTGAGAAAATACAAAAAAATGTATGTACATTGGACAGAAAGCATGAAACCTGGAAGGTCTGCTACAAGTAGCCAGGTTAGACAAGAAGGGCTATCGGTTATTGGTCCCGTATCTCAGAGAGGTATGTGCACCTATACCAGAGCCCTGGTCTAGCATCGCCAGCGCCTATGACAGTGTGTCTCAGGCGTCATCCCTCTTGACGCTTCCTCATTCCTACTCTTCAAGAAATCATCAAATTTGAAACCATTGAAACCAGCTGATGACAAGCACGCCCACGTGTTCGATGCCTAAACATTGTCGATTAGTCTCGTCTAGACCGAACAGTGCTTTACTTTTTTCTTTTACTTTTGTCCCATGATAGTTGCTACATTTGCATCCCTATTTCATACACCAAATGGAACAGTCATTGTCGACTAATATAGTTCATGATTTGTATCAAAAACTGACTTGAAAAAGTGGATCAAATCGTCAATTTCCCCAATTTCCTGCTAAGTTTATAGCTAAAAATCATATATACACAGTGTATATGATTTAAATTAAAACCCACGTATCATTAAATAACACCAAGACTCAAAAACTAATTATTAGCAAAAATTGTACATTCTGAAGGAGTCTGGGGCAAAACGTGATTAAACATTAAAAAAAAATGTCTTTGAAAAATTCATCATGAATAAATAAATAAACCTCCTAAATCATCAGAATTCATTAATTAACCTCATCCTCCCATTATTATATCCAATTAAATACACCGAATGAAAACAGAAATTGAGTTCCTGCTGAAAATCCTGAATTCGCCTGATTTCAATAAGATTAAACAGACTTAATCTTCATCGGCTAAATAAAGACAACAAGAAATAGATATATCCGAAAAATGGCTAATTTGGCAACCCTTGCTTTTTGCGCTTAGTTTTTCCTGGCTCTTCCCTCTGCGTCGATGACGTCAGCAAACATGGTGGATATGGAAGCTCATACTGTTTACCGGTGACAATTTCTCTCTTTTCTCTTTTGACAAACGAACATTTTTTTATTTCTCTCACTTTGCTGTTTTTCTTTCATCCAAAATCATGGCCACACGGAGCCTAACGGAGGTTTTTATATTGATGCGAAATAATGCGCTACAAAGTCGTCATATATTCTCCGAACAAGTGAGTAACAACTGTCCTAAAAGTTGTCGGTCTCCGCTCGACGGTGACCACGACGATGGTGATGGTGATGGTGATGATGATGATGATGATGCGGTGAGTTGGTCCCCATAAAAATTCAGATTAAAATGGATTAAAAATTGGATTAATGGATTAAAAAAATAATCGAGAAGGTTCAGATTTGGTATACCGTATGTACGTAAAAAAATTATGAAAAATCATTTGGTGCAATACAGGCGAAGGTAGTCTCGATTGTCAAGTTGACGCACCCACGTTCACTCGATGTTGAAAACAGCGAATAATTCGTATATACTGGCGAGACATTCTATATAAAAATGGGGATGTAGTAATACTCGAGTGTATGAAAAACTATTGAATTTTAACTACAAGAAATTGAAGGTTGCATTATATTTGTCGAGTTTTATAGTAAAACGGAAACAAATTTCTATTATTGCTTCGTTGAATAAATACATATGTATTTACCTCTGTTTTTCTTCCATTATTTCTCTCTATTGGTGTACCGTTTTGATTTTCAACATCGATAGATTGAAGGTATGAAACTTTTCAATTTTCAATCAGGGCCACCTTCCCTACATTGTGCCAAAATATTTCCTTATGTCATGTAAAGAGCTTTGACTGAATCTGTCCACTTTAGAAGATATTTACATGGTAAATTGAAGATCGGGTTTTGAACAGACGGGTACAAAGTCGGGGTCCAGTTTTATATCAAGCAAACATTGTATATCGATCACCCACTTTAGAGCCAATTCATTCGCTCCCCTTTTTTTTCTCAAAAGTGAAAAAATTCCGGAAGAAGCGAAAGCCAGATTAAGTCGAAGCCCTATCACCATAATTTTGTTTTTCATGAATTCTTTACGTACGTTCGGTTAACCACCAAGAAAAAGAAGGATTAATCAATGATCCATGGAGGAATGGAATGATCCAACTACACCAACACTTCCACTTGAACAGTTGATCACATTTCTTCCTTCCCTGTTGTTATTTTTTTTCAATGTTTTTCGTTTTCCTCGTCTATCAATCCCATCAAAATCGTTGTTCTCTAATCTCTCACCATTCAGTTAAAAGTATTTTTTTAGCTTGTCTTTGTTTATTTATTTAGGCCAATCTTTCTTTGTATTTTGCTTCATATCTGAAAAGAATTAACTTTTCAACAAATGACCACCATCTGATCTAACAGGTGTAGCAGCTTAGTATTGAAATGTGATCAGAAATGTTTATGGTAAGAAGCGAGCTTTTTCGATAGGATGGTTTTTAAATAAATTTTTAAACCATTGTAAACATCGTTTTTGTCATTGATAATTTTTGTACTAAAATGTTTTCCGTATTATTTTTAGTCTTTTTATATAGTTTAGAATATATTTCTAAAAATATATCTAAAAAATAATAACCAACTGAAGATAGATCTACCATCTTTTGGGGTTGGCATTTCAAAGTGCGAGTATTTTAATAATTTTTGCTTGTGTGGTAAAGCTAGTTTTCTTCGAAAGTTATTTTCTGAACGTATTATTAGAAATAGAAAAGTATTCTGTTTTAACGGGAGTTCCAGTATTATAGGGATCTTAATTGTTTGATTAATGACAAAAACGAAGAAAATTTTCAGGTATCGAAGCTTAAAAGGGACGTGTTTTACATCTCCATGATTATTATGTTACGATCAAATACCAATTTAATTACATCTTAAAAAGAAAACCCTTTCATACTGGAACTCCTATTTTCAGATGTAACAGTGAAGTCTGTTTCAATAAAACAATCTATGGAAAGAAGATAAGGGCTTACCACAGGTATAAAAACAATGTAAAATACTCACACCTATAAATGCTAACCGTTATTACATGTATCTTCAATTGGGCATTTTTGTGATGTATATTTTCAGATAATTTTGTAAAAGTGAAATGATTTGTATTTTTATTTTCGTGAATCACATGAAAATAGATTCGTCTGTAATTTTGCAAAAAAAAAAAATGTTTGTTATGCTGTCAAAAAAGTTTGAAGACAGTTTGATATGAGTCAAAGCAAAGAATGATTTTAGTTTCAAATTTCTTTCTTTTCATTTCTCTCGTTGCTTGATTTTTTTTCATGTGATTGCTCTCATTTTTTAATTTTTTTTGTTAGAATAAATATGTATGTATTGTTCTGTGTGGAAAAAAAGTGAACAAATTGTATATAAGCACACATTACAATCTTAACCTTTCATTCGTAGTGTTGTAATGTCATAATTCTTTTAAAAATGATTCACATCCGTTGAGAGAGCACTAGATATTCTGGTAACCATTCCATTGTCCAACGAACAATTGCTAAAAAAAATTTCTGTTATTTAATCTACTTATTTACTTGAGAATATATTTATGGCCACTTACTCCATTGAGGTTTCTTCTAGTGAAAAATACGTTTAGAGTTGACTAATTCTTATTCTCTAAAAATGTACTGAATTTATTGTTTTGTTGATTCAAGTGGAGAATTGCGACTCCAGTTTTTTCATTGTGGTTCGGGTTTCGAATTGAAGTGGATGTAAATGAATTCTAAGCTGTGAATTACCAATTTATTGAGCTAATTTATGATCATCATAAAAAATCATTTTTTTACAGTTTGAAAGGAAGCTTTTTTTCCCCTTATTTATTCGATGTATTTTCTTTTCATTTGTGGTAGTCAATTCATTTTTGAATTTCATAGTAAAAACATAAGTTTTATTCGCATATATCATTCAGAAACTATTATCAAACCATAAATTGAGAAATTCATTTGTAATCATAAGTGATTTCAATTTGATTAGTTATTAGAAAAAATTGAGAAAATCGACACTACGACCATCTGTAGGCGGGAGCGCACATCTTGACTTGTTTTTTTTAAGGGGTCACACTTGATTTGTATCGTCTTTTTTTTTCAATTAACAATCTATTATCTATTTCTGGAGAACGTATCTAGAAGACATCTTTAAAAATATTAAAAGATAGCATGGGTTGTTGCAAAAATAAATTGTTTCTTTTTATCTGTCGCAGAAAGTTGAACCTGAGGTAAGGCAAAATTCTCATGTAAGGGAAGGCGGTCCCGATTATATAGTTTCGCACATTCGATGTTGAAAACAGCGCACAATTAGATAGACATGAAATAAGAATAAATGAAATTGTTTTGCCTCACTTCATATATTTTCAACTGATCGCATGTCTGCGTCACATTATCTGAATTCCAACACCGGGACCTCCTTCCCTACAGTGTACCTCCACGGGTTTCTCTTCAACTCATATTTATAAATCCCAATGTATTTATAAGAGTTCAACAAACAGAAGGTGGTTATTTGTATATTTTTATATTTATTTATCATTTTTTACTGCATGACATATTGGTATACAATATGGGATGGATGGAATCTCTGTCTCAAAAATATGACTTGATCAGACTTTTCGGCACAAAAAGGTAGGGAAGGTGGTTCCGATTGTGAAGTTTCTTCACGCCTTTGAGAAAAATGGCACACAAGCAATCTCAAAGTTATAACAATATTTATGTATTTACTTCTTTTCTTTCTTTATTTCTTTATTGGTGTGCCTTTTTAACACAGAGTGTGTGAGGATGTGAAACTTAACAATCGGGACCACTCTCTCAATATTTTGCCACATTTAGGGTTGAATTGAAGAAAAAATACATTTAGGAATCTCGGTGCCAAAAATCGTTTTTGCATTTTTTTCCTATTTTATTGAAGAAAAATGTATTAAAATATGAAGAGATATATTTTCGTTACGTTTGTCTTCTGTATACCAGAAAAATATCATTTTTTTCCCCAAAACCTTTGAAGTTGAGATGAAATATAAAATGAAATGTCTGCTTCGATTTATTTTCATATTTAAAAGATTATTTTCAGTTTAGAACGGTTTTTATTTCCAATCAATTTTGCTCCACCTTTGTCTTGTCCCTTTTATCAGCACTTATGTGTGATGTCATTTCTTTTTCCCATGGTTTGCTCATTTAGTATGATATACTACATTTATTATATACCAAGATGATTATTCACGACCCATTGCATACAATACTACACATAATACTTATAATAAAGGTGACAGAAGATGGTCTCA
>CAUOPZ010000281.1:10000-37500 GCA_963457665.1 Thysanoteuthis rhombus
TGCCTATCTCTGCACCCCCATTCTACATACCTCTGCCAATATTTTTATGCCTATAGATATATGTATATGCATATTTATCAATCTTCCAAGTCCCTTTGGATGTACCAGCCAATTACCTCCATGAAGGACAGGTTGTTCAGATAGTCTTAGATGCAACAAAAGATTTCCTTCATTTTCTCTTATTCAAATAAATAAACCTAAGACTGAATGTTTTTTTCAATGATTATCGTTAAAAATCAATATACAGATTCGTAAATGAAAGCTAAATGTCACTCCTATATAATCTTTCTGCTAATCAGTGATTACAAGAAATGAAAAAAAATCCAAATGTTGTCATGAATCAAATCAATCTCAGCTAAATTTTTGACATGATGTTGTCATATATCAGCAGCACAGACATCACATTGTAGACGCAGTTTTGGGTACATATATTCACCTGATAATCATTAGAATTAGGAATGGTGTGTGCCTATTATCTTAAACCCATTTCCTCTTCATTTGCTAAGCTAAGTTTAAAAGAAATCAGTACACATATTCTTGAACAATGTCATGCCATTTGCTGGTTATTATCCTCGGGTATCTGTATAGATGATCACAGATGTGTATTGTAAATGCCTTGCTGGGTATTTCACTCTAGGTATCCGCTGCAATATCAGGAAATGTAGAGATTGTCCGTGGCCAGGAATTAATGCACGAGTTTCTGACACAAAAAAGACAATCAAGATAAAGGCATAAAAAGTACAATAGAAATATTAAATATTTTCCAGAGCAAATCACTCGTTTATAAGAGAATGGTCATCTGATATCTGACTTTCAACAAATCAAAAATTTAAACGCAAGTAGTGATAATGTTATGTATTGTTAAAAAGGTTCTTAAGAGGTGTATTTGCAATTTGAATCAATTGAAGTTTTAAAAAAAAGTTTTTTCCTGTCCTGGAAGACCAGAAGTTGTTGTTGTGGTGGTGGTGATGTTTTTTCTGAATAGGTAAATTTGAGAGTAACACACATGATTGAGTGGCAGACGAACACTAGTATCTCATCTTCTAATTACCAATTCATAGAAAGGAAAAAAAAAATAGACTGATCACAAGAACCATACCACGGGTAATGCAATAGCTTTCATTTCCATGGTGATATGGCCTCTCTTCCACATAGGATCCTCAGTAATAGCATATTGATTTTAAAGACATAGTATGAAATGTTTCCAGTCAAGTCAGTAATGTGGAACGAAATTTTCTGCTTGACTTGAAGCAATTGAGTGGAATTAGCCACTGCTAATACTTCACCTGTTCAACTGTAATGTCGTCAAGCACCAGATTCCCCACAAGAACAGTAAAAAAATTTACCATGCATAATTTGAACTCATAATTTTGTAACAGTCCAAAGTCAACGGTTGTAATGCAGTCTGAACAACCTAACTTGCTTGTTAAATGATCAAGTGGTTGAAGATCTTGTCTCAAAAAAAGTGTTAAGTAATCATCTCTTCCAATTGCATCATTTCTCCAAGTAAAGCAATTACTCTTCATACAAACATGTTATCTTTGGTGTTTTTTCATTAGCCCTCTTAAAAAAGCCTGACTTGAAACTCAATTTGTGTTGTTAGTTTAGTGTCAAATTCCAACAGTGATTTGATCTTGTGGAATCAAAACATTTCAAACTTTCCCCTGAACAATCAGTTTTGTATATTTTTTCAATTGGATTCCATATCAGCCATGTTGTCAGATTCTTGCAGCTTTGCTAAAGAAAAGGCTAATGCTGTCAAAGATTTGAAAAAAGAAAAAATTAGCAATAGTATTTTAGTCCCCACCAGACCAAAATGTTAATGACCAGAGGGAATTGATGTGCTAAATTTATTTTGTCAGTTTCCACTGAGATTAGGAGTTGGAGTTGGAGTTGGAGTTTTCTCAGTGGGAACTGACTGCAAAAATCCAGCATTTTAGATCTTTTGAGATGAGAAAATAAAAATGCAACTGAATTATGGGGGGGGGGTCACAAAACCAGAGAAATGTCAGAATTCAGATTTTCAGTACGAAAACAAACCTCTGTTGAGATTGTAACATTTATTAATTCTGTTTAAGAAGCAGAATACTCCGAGTAAAAACTAGACTAGGTTTCTCTGTGCCCAAGGGCAAAGAGTGCACTTTTTGTCGAAGGAGAGGGCATAATTATTCATTAACGAGTATTATAGGCCAGAAGAAATCTTATGCCCCTTCAAATCTGTGCCCGGTGGTGACTGGCTCCTCTCGACCTCCTCTTGCTATGCCCCTGACTGCAATCACCATGATTTTGCTATTTGCAATTTTTTGTTTACAAAGTGTAGTGTGGCTGAGCATTCTCTATATCTTCATCACAGCATCATTTTTCTGCTAATAAATTTCGAGTTGAGCAGTTTTACACTCAGTCAGTATTGAAGTATGAAACCATTCAACTAAGAGTTCTTTGAAAGCATCTACTCAGAAGGCCAAGCATAGCTATAAATACCATTTGCAAGACACTATTTAGGAAGCAACAGACATTCTGTTCAAGTCTCCAAAAGATAACAAAGTGTAAAAATCTAGTATGGCAGACAATATCTGGTGAGAGAACACCTTGCCCTCTTTGGGAATAGGTCCAGATGATTGCCAATGAGCATAATTTTATACATTTATGGCATCTACAAGATACATTGTTCGTCTGCCTTAATATTTACTAACTTTAGCTCAGTGTGGAGGTGTGAAGTGGTGTAATGGTTACCAGCACAGAAATTGATTCCGCAAATCAAATTTGGCCAAGGACCAAGACAGCTAATGTTCACTTTGCACTAATGCCATAGAGAAAAGGCATGAGTTGACTCCTCCCAGCAGCTAAGGCAGTCTATATACGAGAAAGTTACTTTGACAGAAAACAACTAGCAGTTGCCATAGCAGATCTCGAGCACCTTGAAAATTGGCAATTGAAACACTTTTTTCTTTCTTAACCAGGGTTCATTTGCTCACCACTGGTGCTACTTGGAACTAAACAACTATTTCAGCTACCAAAAAAGTCCAGATACTTACTAAGCTGAACTTCACTTGGCACAGTCATATGGGTGTTAGGAAGAGCAGATATGCTGCTCTTCATATTACCTGAAAATCAGTATTTGAAATCCTTGCTTTTACCTGGGTACAAACACTAATCTATCATGCAAGTAGGAAAAACACAACTTTTTCAACCACCCAGTAATTCTCCAGTCATTGGTAATACATTTCTTCGGAGAATGCTATAAGAATTGACCAAAGAGAAAAAAAATTGGATGGGGAACAACAAATCTTTATAATGAAAAAATAACTGTCTTCAAATTGACCATGTATTAAACTGATATAAAAGAATAGTTTGACAGTTCAATTGAAGAAAATTATAGAATCTTATGGGTGTTGTTTCTCAAGTCACAAATAAAGAAAACTGTATATACTGATATATAGAACAGATATTTAAATAGAATAACTTAAATGACTATACAAATATTACACTGTGTTCAATATGCCGGCATCATGTCTAGGGGCCATCTACCAAAATTTGATATAGACAATTATGGAGCTTGAATGAGTTGCAGTGGGCGGTAATCCTCCAAATATCCTTGTAAACCATTCGTCTGATTATCCGTCATATAAGGTAAGTTGGGACAGCATTTGCGTTACACTTGAAAATATTATTCATCCCAGTGAGGCAGAAATACAAATATTGTCATGATTCCTGCTAACAAGACTGGAGCGTTCAGTGGCCAATTATAAAGTGATAATATTTAAATAAATCTGTTCCAAAAAAGAAGAGGGTGAATAAAGAATGTTGACATTCAGGAGATTGTACAAATATATCTGAGGTTGTACATGTACAAATATAAAACAAACACATGCATTTTTATGCAAGCATATTATGGTGTATGCATGTATGTGTATATCATATATTTACGAGTAGAATTCTTGTCATTGCTCAGGCTAAAAAGTAGCTATAAATGGCCCAGAATAAAGACAATCGTTTCTTTAGAAATGAAATGGCTTTTCACTCTATTTAGAGCAGTATGGTGTCTAATGTATTCTTTGAGGGGTACCACAATTATTACATCTGAGTGCAATGTCCTGTTCGGGAGGAGAAGATGAACATGTACATAAATTTTCTCAAATATGTATTAGATATATATGTACATATAAATGTTTTTTCTCTTTAATGTATGTCTTTAGAAAGAAATATAAATGGTTTCATAACTATAGCATTTAAGGTACTTGTTATCATTAGTTTTTCTAGATTTTCACATCTTTGTAAAATTTTTGTGGGTTAAAAGTTCTAAATAATCATTATTTGGTTTGATTTATTTTCCTGAAGTGTTTATGTTTTGAAGCTACCCTTTGAACACAGATACCTGTATTTAGATTTACTTCTAAACATTTATAAAAATTCGAACAATCATTAATTAGACCAAAAGTCAACACCTGCATAAACAAATAAAGCACAGGTCAATTAAGTTTTTTGTCCTTTCATTTTTAGTGATAAATTGTTTATTACAAAAGTTGTCATTCACCTCACTTAAAAAGACAAAGTTAATAATGGTCTAGAATAACTTAAATGGAATAGAAAATTCAAGTAATTTTGTTTATTGAAGCTTTTGAGGTTCATATAGATTATCATACTGTTAGGTCACCAGAAATGTTTAAGTGGTTCTTTGTTTACTTCACTTAGTTCATAGTGAATAAAATAAACAATAAATGAATGAAGATAAAAGCCACAAAAAATGAATGCAAAAAAGAATGAAAGAGCCAAAATGAAGCATAGAAGAATGAAAAAGACAAAAAATGACAGAAGAATGAAAAAGCCACAGCCCCCAAAAGCATGGTGTAACAACAAATTTTCATTTGACCAAAATTATTAAGAAACCACAGAACCAAATACATCCATAGATCTAAATTTAAAAATACTAAAGTTGTGTCATATCTATCACTTCCATAGCTTGTAGCTATATAAAAAAAATTACTTCTGTTTATCAGTACTCACTCCTCTGCCAAGTATAGCCCTGATCGTACAATCAGTATTTGCAATTATCTTTCTCTATGGCCTATACTAGTGTCACTGTTAAAATTGAGGCTCACGCAGCCTAAGATCAGTATATCACTTTCTACGGTGATATACTTAACACCTCGTCAACAATATTTATTGGTGTTGAGAATCCGCAAGTTTACATTTTCCGCCTTCAACATTCACTTCATAAGCTCCTACATCAATCCTGATTCTCAGCCTTCAATAATTTTGCCTAGTTCAGTAATACTAAACCTTATTAAAAGGTAGCATTTTCAGTCTCCACTGTCAAGTGAAAAAATTTGATTACAAGATTTGATAAATTACATCTTTTTCATATACCTGACTATATTTCTCACGATCATTCAAAATATTTTACTGCCTTCTTTATTTCAACCTCAAACATATGTACCATTTATATTTTTCAACACTGGTTATTAAATGTTCAGATGTATATCTAAATATATCAGTAATTTGTTTTCAAGTTGATATCAATGAATTTTCTGCCTTTATTCTTATAATGCAACTGGAATTTCTTTGGTTTGATTTCTATCACATGCCTGGATGCATGTGCCTTTTTATTTCTGAAATCAAGATGGTGGACTTTGAGGGTACTTGATTCGCAACATTTAAAAATTGTGATAGCTTCTCCTTCAGCTTTTTCTTTCATGACATCACCGACTTAGATGCCAACTGGAAGCGTCCGACCATGTGACAACATACACGGGGTCCTGAACATTTCTTGGTTGCCCCTAATAGTATGTTACTTCCATACTGGACTTTACTATAAATTTAATACCCTATTCTTATACAGAACCTTTCACCAGTCTTATACCGGTAACTCAAATTCTTGAAGAATATTCAATCATTCTACAAATTGGTGTTTTATGTAAAATGATGAGAAGCCAAAATCAAGTGATAGAGGAAGAAATGAGTGTGAATAAAGTCATAAAAGGATTAAAAGAGCCAGAATAGAAGCATTGAAGAATGGAAAATCCAAAAATGAATAAAAAGGATTAAAAAAACACAAAAAGTGAAAAAGCAAAAAAAAAAGGTACAGAAAAATGAAAAATCTAAAAAAGGAAAAAGAAAAAAAAGTTAAAGTATGAACAGAAGCCAAAAAAAGAGGAATGGAAAGTAAAAAAAAATAATATGGATGACAAAGAAGTGAAAGAGTCACAAAAAAATGAAAAATCAAAACTTAAGTTATATATATATATATATATATATATATATATGTATGTATATACATATATATAAATATGTATATGTATATACATATACATATATAAATATATATACATATATGTATATATAATATAAATATATATATATATATAAATATAAATATATATATGTATATATATATATATATATAAATATAAATATATATGTATATATATATGTATATATATATATATATATACATATATATGTATATATATATATATTTATATGTATATATATGTATATGTATATATATATATATATATGTATATACATATATATACATATACATATATATACATATACATATATATACATATACATATATATATATATATATATATATATATACATATATATATGTATATACATATATATATATATATACATATATATATATACATATATATGTTTGTGGATATATGTATACATATCTATATATATAAATCTATATACGTGGAATCTTTGAAATGATGTCCATCATTACACTGCTTCCACACTTCAGAAATTGAATATGATACGTCAAGTTTGGCAGCTATTCGTGTATCATATACCATTTCTCATAATCTTGCTTAATATATGCAAAAATCGAAGATAAATCATCATTACTCCAATAAAATTTTAGTTTAGAAAATATTCCTCAACTGAAGATATTCTTTATTTAAGTTCAATTCCTTCATTTTTCTTAATTCTACAGAAAGAAAATTATAAAAGAAACAGAAAAAGAGAAGAAAGCAAGAAAATTTACCCCTTGGTCCCCTGTTGGGTCAGGTGAAGCTGCTCTTTTGCCCTCCATCCTGCAGATGGCTGGAGGTGCTTCCACCGTGGGTGATAGTCAGCTCTTATTTAAGACTTTCAGAGCAGCACATTCCATCAATTTTATCACTGAAAAAGACAATTTGGAAAGTGATCAATGAGTGTGCAGATGAGAAGAGAGTTATAGATTAAGGGAAGACTTATTTCACAGTCAGAGTGGAACAATGAAGAGGGAGAAGTCAATTTAAAAGACCAAAGGGAAAGTGTGAAGGTGGATGTCATTATTGAGCTCTGAGGAGATAATCAGAAAGGAAGGAAAACAAGAACTAATTCAAAGACAGAAGCAGTTGAAGAGAATGTAAAGCAGAAAGAGAAAGACAGGTGGGAAATTTGTTATGTGAGAGTACATCCACAAGTACACAAAAAAATGCTTCTTTAATGTTTACTGCCAGTTATTCTGATTTAATGCCATTATTGTATGACCAGTTCAGAGTTATGTCTAACTTAGCTAGAAGATAAGCTAGAATTTGGCTGCTCTCAGTTTATCATACACATTGTCCAGGTTGCCTCTTGCTTTTGTTCCAAGTCACTGCATTTGACAAGCTCTCACAATCAACTTTTGAGCAGCCATGTTGATTTTGATTTCACTTCTTACCATTATAAATACACACTTCTGGAGGTCATCCAGAAGTAAATGATCTGTGTAGGTTTCATGTTGATAAAAATGTTCATGGACTACTATTCTTTGAAAGATTTAGCTTTTTTTCTTTCAAGCTGATAAGGAAGGAAAACACAAACTTCATCTATTCTTTTCATTCATCAGGTGATCAATAAAATGGGGTTGGAGAGTAATAAAATGCAAAATAAATACAAAACAAAATAAACAACTAAATGATACTTTATCCTTATGAAATCTAAGGATCATCTTTATTTCAGAAACCAAAATCATAATACTGGTTCATGAAAACAACTCATAAATAATTGTCTTGTAGTTTTTATTTTTGCTGGTTTACTGGTAAATTACTATGTATTCATTCAATGAAAGCAATTATGCAATTTAGCAACCATATCCATTTTTTTGGACGTGTGTGTGTGTGTGTGTGTTAGTACGTACCAGTGCCTCTGATTATACAGAAAATTGGCATCAGTACTCCACTAAATCCCTTCTAAACGTGGTTATTTTGATTTTTTTGAAAAAAAAATTTTCTTTTGATCTTTTTTGGACCCTCTTCTGACAGATTCAATGATAAAATCCAGATTTTTCACAATCCAAGTGTTTCTATATATTTTTTCACTCTACTTTAGATGTTTTCCAATGTAAAATGCCAGTGTTGTCATAAATAGAACTTATTCAGATCAATTTTTATTCTTCAATGGAATTTCTTTACATGATATCAGATTTTGAAACTACATTAGTTCAATTATTATGATGACAAGTAATGGTTTATTTTTCAACTAGAATTTCTTTCATCTTAATTTCAGTCACTTCTCAATACAACTATTCAACCCATCAGTCAGCCAGTGGTAGCTAGTACGGATCAGAATTAGATAAGTAAATATTAAAATATTTCAATAAAGTAAAAACATCTTGAACATTTTTAAAGACACATTGATATAATGAAAAAAAATCACCAGAAAATAAGAAAATGATTAAAAAAAAAGTAAATATTTAAGCAAAAATTATGTAATGAAAGTATCAAAATGTATTACAATATTTTTAGGCACTAAAGATAGCCTCACTAAGATAAGTTCTACCATCACGAATCTATTAGAGGCGCTCAGCATGAGGAGTGAAGCATTATCACACAATATACCAGAAGATGTTATTTCTTAAATCTGGAAAAAGCCTTTGATGTAGTCCCACTCTATAGGCTTATCCTTCAACTACAATGTTATCGCATTTAATGTAGTGTTTTAAAATAGATAGAAAATTTCCTCAGCAATAGAAAACACCGAAGATAGGAAGTTATTCATCACAAGAAATCACTGCAACAACAGGAGTAACACAAGAATCAATTCTAAGAGAAGTCCTTTTTCATGATTTAAGTCAGTGACCTCTCCAACATGTTATAGAATTTAGAGTCCCTTTTGCAGATAACACAAAACTGTTTAGTTATCTCCTGGAAGGTGATGCAGCATTCAACAATCTATGCCACATAGATTCAATCCTGAATGCAGTTGTACAATGGCCTGAGAGAGAGCAAATGAGCTTCAACATAGATAAATGTCACTCTCTATATTTGGGAGTCAAACAACAGAAAATAACAACATACTATACCCGAACAAACTAATACAATATCTGGAAACAATTACAAATCATTCAACTACACATTCCACTACCTAACATAAGTCAATGATGAAAAGGATCTAGGAGTGAATGGAGATGAATAGCTAAACTCTAATAAACATATAGAAGAAAAAATCAATAAACCAAATCAGATGCTAGATATAATCTGAAGCACATTCAAACACATAGACACCACTATATTTAAATAACTTTACAAGACCTTGGTTAGACCACATGTAGAATATGCAATATCTGGTCTCTATCCACCAAAAAATGCTACAAAATGCTACAGAGGAGAGCTACCAAACACATACCGCAACAAAAAGAACTGACATATGAAGACAGACTCCAAATTCTACAGCTCCTACTCCATAATATAGAAGGTTGTGAAGTGACCTGATACATCTTTACAAAATAACACACAGGATGGTAGTCATCTACTCACTGCAAGTTATGCAAACAGAGTAAATCCATGCTACTTAGAACAACAGAGATAATGGTCACAAATATTTAATACATCACCATCATGGTATTAGAGAAAGATTTATGACATCAAGATCTCTTCCATACTGGAACTCCTCATCAGAAGAAACAATAACCTCTATTTATATTAACATGTTTAAAAACAACTAATGAAAAGAAACTAGCTTATTTTATAGGTATAGAGATTTTCGAAATATTCAGACCTTAAATGCCAACCCCTATTATATTAGTTCGCTGAATCTTCAGTTGGTATTCTTGATAACCGATGATAACTTAATGAAAATAATCATTTATCCGTTGAGTCTTCTGAAAGAAAAAAAGGCTTGTTCCTCCAAGTGAAATTTGAAAGTCATTTCCATCTGAAAGTTTTTGGAAAATGAGCAGAATTTGGTGAAATATAAAACATCTTCTACCACAGTCATAACAAAGCGTTCATCTTGAAACGGTGTTACCCTTGTGCCAAATTTCTGCTTCCAAGATGCAGAATTATGGATTATAACTTGGAAAATACATATTGACACAGAGATATAGATATTCATTTTTAAATAATACTTAGGGTCCACGGATAATTTATAAAGTATTACTAGGGATCTGTGAAATTGAGTAGGCAGACCTTTCAAAAGCCTGGAGTCCATAGGCTTGTTGAGTGAGCAGACCTTTTGAAAGCTAGGGGTCCATGGGAAAATTCATTTAGATAAAAGGGGTTCTTGGCAATGAAGGTTAAGAACTACTGATATTATATATATATATATATATATATATATATATATATATATATAAATATATATATATATTATATATATATTCACATATCACAATTGAATCAGCCAAAATAGTTTGTCAGATGAGAGGAGCCATTGGATGTTTTGAGAAAAGAATTTTTGAACAGACAGTATCTTCATTTTGATTTCCCTCTGAAAAAAATCTACATCATTACTTTTCGTGATCTTTACTCATCTTCATTTTATCTCACAGGTAGTTCCTCATAAGTTTGACATATATCCTTGACAGGAAACTGATTGTATCTGCTCCCCTAGGGCAATGAAAATGGAGGTCACTAGCTTACCCCTTACAGCCATCAACAACTACCCTCTACTCACTAAAATCACAGCAACTTAGAAAAAAAAAAATTTCAAAAGAATTGAACATGATCAGATCATGTGAGAATCAATAAACGGTTTAATAAACTTTTTTGACTAAGAAGCTTGATAGCAAGAATGGGCCACCTTTTTTTCAAGCAGCAGTCAGCATCTAATATTGCTCATCATAAATTGGGCCATACTATTAGGAGAAAATTCAACAAATATCTGATTTGGGGTATGACCCTAAAACAACAGGGTATGATCCCAGAAAGAAAATGGTCACTTGATCAAAGGGAAGCAACTCCACTACATAAAATATAAATGAAAAATGAACATGATGGCTGAAACATGGTAAAAAAAAAAAAGAGTAACGACATAGATACGAAAAAAGTCTAACTTGACCAAATATATTGATTCAAGTTACCTATCCAACGAAATTCAAAGAAGAAACTTGTATTTACAATACCAGGTCACCATATTCAGATTAAAGTTCTTCAAAAATTTTTTAAACTGGCAATGATTAAGTATTCAGGATTTTATGAAATTGATGCTTGAGATGACACACATAACATTTTCCAATTTTATCAATTCTCGCACATAAATTCTCTTGATGAATTATGCAATGAAATGTTGCAAAGTCATTGACTGCTATATCTAAAGAAGTTAATTTTAATTTTGATTTAGATCGAAAGCCCAACTTAACCACTTCGGGGTCCCTATGTGCTTTCAAGGGAGAGATTCAACTTATTATTATTGCTTTCTTGCTAGAAATTGTTTCCTATAGAGGTATCTTTCATTGTTATAACACAAAGCAGATCTTCAGTGATATTAAAGGCTTCATCAACACCATGTATAAAAATTGCAAGTTGAGCTGAATCTAATACATTGATACTTTCATTGACAACCAGAGAAAATGAATTACATTCTAATGATTTTTTTGCAAGTGTACCCTTGATATCAGCTGCAATTTTTTTCAACCAGTTTTATTATTCTTCTGTAAGACAAGCTAATCTTTTCAAACATTTTTTGCCTTTTCAGCAGTTACCAAAAAGCATGACTGCTTCGTAGTTAATACACAAGTTTTGTTTTCCCTACCATGTAATAAACTGCACTTCAACCTAATAGGTTTGTCTCATTTGTACAATAAAATGGACTGAAATTTATTTCTCAAGAGCATGATTGTTAAATCCTTCACCTGACACCTTGTTATTAGCAGAATTTTGATCTGAAATTTTCACTTCATGATGTTCAATCTATGTGATTAATATTTACCATTGAATAGAGTACATTGACAAGGAAGGAAATCATGCTGAAAAATAATATTTGTTGAGTAAATTAAATGTTTTCCTCATCATTATGATATACATATGGTTAATAAACTCAGGAAATAATGGAATTCCAAGTTGTTAAAGAAAAAAATCATAGAAAGGGAATCCTTATGGAATTGAAACAATAGTCTTGGGAGATTTCCTGTAGCTAATCAAGAGTTAATACACGGTTCGATATTGTTTATGATAATTATGACACCATAAATATGATCATGAAATAAGATCTACAGTTTTGATGGGACAACCCGAATTCATTTATTGATGGGACAACTCAAATTCATTTATAAACAAATGCAGGGTTGCAGAATTTCAGTTGTCATGTTACTCCTTAAATCTCCTTAATGGTTAATGAATTACTGTAGCAATAATATGAAAATAAATTCATCTAATATTTATTAGTCATCTGTAATTTTTATGAAAGTCATAGAAAACCAACAAATTATTAAAAAAAAAGATTGACCTGTTTTGTCAGAAATGTTTGCCCTAATTCCTGATATTTGACAATTACTTTTTTTTCATATTTTATAAGTATCTCTGTAGTAAGATCAATAAGAATTAATTTACATCTACCAATGAAGTCAGGGAAGGTATATGTATTCACTTGTGTTCATCTGTACATCCACAGGATACCTCTAAAAGTTCTCAAAAAATTTCAATGAAATTTTGTGGAAGGGGTAATTGACTGCCAAGTTATATCAATGCTGAGCAAACAGTTCTTGGGATATTCAAAAAAGCTGAACCCTTCCCAGTCAAGTCTAATACATGTCATGATTAGTGTAAATTCAAGTTTTTGACACCCTAGGTAACTTAAACAGCAAGTGTGATGTAACTTTGCATGGGTTATTTTGTAATAAATAGCCAATAATTACGTCATGTGTTTCCAGCTTCACTGAATAACAAATGGGCATAAATATGAATATTAAAATACAATAGTTCCTCCTAATGCAAAGGAGATATGTTCGAAGACCCCAAGCAGATACTTGAAACAAAAAATAGGACCAAACCCTATATATAGTTAATCTTTTTTCCTATACATACATGCAAGTTTGATTTATAAATTAGGCACAATAGAAGATTTACAGCATGGCTAGTATTAAAATAAAACAATTACTGGAATAAACCTCATGTGAGGGATAGAATATTGGTTTTTGATGTAGATCTCAGCAACCTCAGCTCATGATTTTTTTTCTTATAAGTTTAGAGTTTACACCTTTTCACTTGAAGGGAACATTTTACAGCTTCCCATGAACATATCTGAATTGCTAGCATCACTACTCTTGCGCTTTGGGATCATTATTCTGAAAAACCTTATGAATTATTTATTTCTAGGGTTGATCACAAATAACTAACTGAAATAGCGGAAAATGAAATCATAGATAAAACAGTCTTTGATGTATAAAACCTTCAATTTTTCTGAGGTGACCAATCAGTGGAAGTAATTTTGGACAAATGAAACAATGAAAATCAGCCATGACCTTGACTTCTAATGTCAAATAGAAATGTTGATGTAATATCTCGTTAAAAGAAAGATTTTTAAGCAAGTTTTACTTTCATTGATCAATTTGAGTGTAGAGAAAAATGGTACAGACCCTTGTATTCAACAGTTGGACTTTCAGGGTTTATAACCATGGTAGAATTTCTCAACCTAGATATGACTGCTCAAGCCTAATTTGTAGTCATCAAAATGTGATTTGATTGGCCCCTCAATTGATATACCTGACATTTATGGGTTTTAATTGCTCTACTAGAGCCAACACAACAAGATGGGCTGTACAGTAAAATGTTTCGAAGTATCAGTGGACTTTCTCCAAGTTGATTGTATATCTCTGATCTTTTTGAAACACTACTTGATAAAATAACACTAGAAATTTGAAAAAAGTCTTTTGCATATACAGGTTAAAGCATCCCCCCAACTCCAAGCCAAAAATAGAAAGTTTCTATAAAAACCATTTGTAAGTTGAAATGACATGAAGCGAAGAAGCTATTACCATTTTATGAGAACAAATTTGAACCTTCCCAAACCAAAAAAAAAGAGACTATAGTTTGGCTGAGTTGTCAGGAGTATGGGTGGTGGAAAGTTTAGCAGATTCAGGTATAGGAGAGAGGGGAAGAGGGTGCATGCTATCCCTAAAATTGTAGGCTTCATTTTTTTCATAAAAGTGAAGTGTGGATTCCCAAACACACACCCTCTGTCACATTTTACTATTGCTGGGTGGCAAAATGATAAAAAGATAGAAGTTGCAGTGAGCCAGAAGGTAGAAGTTCCGAAAATCTTTGAAAAAAAGCATGTACTGTGAAGAATAAGCTGCTTGTTCATTGTGAATTTGATAGTCACACAGTATACAAGCTTACACAATGGTATCTCACAGCAAACTGAGTAACCCCACAGGAGTTTCCAATTAAAATCAAGGCCACCCAATTGGTTAGAGATATTCAAAATGGCTGGATACTTCCCAGACAGATCTTGTATTCATTTTTAAGTAATAGATTCAAATTGTTTTTGTTTTTTTTACAAGCATTCCCATGATACAGTAAATTGTAGCTATATCATGGAAATTCAGACAAAAAATGAACAGAAAAATGAAAAAAAGGTTTACCAGCAGAACTACCTTTTGGCTCTTTTGAATTCTTGGAGAAGACAAGAACATGGAAATTTTTTGTAGAGCTTAAGGTTCCTTGGAAGGAGCCAAACAAAATCATTTGGTGAAGAGAGTCCAGTTTGAATCTCATCAGTCAAAGTGACAATGGCATGTGGTTTATGAGTCAGTTCTTATATTGACAAATGGCAAATGGTAGGGGGAAGATTTAAAGAGGTGAGGACCCCTAATTTCACCACATACATTAAATGCTAGGAGGGGCAGGGTGCATATAAAGATGATGTAAATTCAAGGAAATCAAGGTTCTTTAACTAAGTACATGGAGTTCTAAATAGCTTAATCACTAAGTCAAGTGGGAGAGAAGGGGATGAGAGGGAACAGAATGAGAGAGGAAGGTGGGAATGAGAGGGAACAAAATGGAAGAAAGAGAAGGGAAGTGAGAAAGAGAGTGAGAAGGGAAGTGAGAAAGAGAGTGAGAAGGGAAGTGGGGGAGAGAGAGAGAGAAGGGAAGTGAGAGGGAGAGAGAGAAGTGAAGGGAAGTGAGAGAAAGAGAGGAGGGGAGTGAGAGAGAGAGAAGGGGAGTGAGAGAGAGAAGGGGAGTGAGAGAGAGAGAAGGGGAGTGAGAGAGAGAGAAGGGGAGTGAGAGAGAGAAGGGGAGTGAGAGAGAGAGAGAAGGGGAGTGAGAGAGAGAGGAGGGGAGTGAGAGAGAGAGAAGGGGAGTGAGAGAGAGAGAAGGGGAGTGAGAGAGAGAGAGAGTGAAGGAGAATATCACAGTGAGAGAGTGAAGGAGAATATCACATTGAGAAACTGTAGGGGAACATCACAGTGAGAGAGTGAAGAATATGAGAGAAGGTGCAGGGTAATATGAGAGAGAGTGGAGGATTATGAGAGAAAGAGATGAAGGGAATGAGAGAGAAACGGAATAAAGGAATGAGTGAGATGGTGAATGAGTGAGATTGGAAGGGGTTGAGAGAGAAAGAGAGTGTGGTATAAGATTTATTTCTTCCTCTCTCACTCATAATCTCTCATCATTCTCAGTGAGGGAGAACCAGAGAGTAAGAGAGAAATTGAGGTTGAATGAGTGAGAGTAAGGGTGAAAAAGAGAGGAGGCGAAAGAGTGAGGGTGATTAAAAGACGAAAGAGTGAGGGTGATCAGAAGGCGAAAAAATGAGGAACAAGAGAGGTGGCAAAAGTATGTAGGTGAATCATAAAGATTATGAGCAGGCGAGGAATTTATAGTGAAAGTGAAAGACAGAAAGAAGGAGTGAATGACAGAAAAAGGAGGTGAAAGACAGGGAGACGAAGGAAGTGATGGTGAAAGACAGAGAGATGAAGGAAGTGATGGTGAAAGACAGAAAGGCTGAATGATAGAGAGTTTGTAAAAAGAAAGAGAGTGATTAAACATTAAGTGATAACTATGTGTCAGGTTATGAACTTACTGATCTACCCTCATACACAAGTGACCACATTTTCAAAGATTTCATTTGGAGAACACCATAGAAGACTCAACAACTAATGGCTTGCAAATTACAAGTAAAACATGATGAATGCCACTGTTTTTGCAAATGAACAAACATGTACTTCAGGTCTGAAGGAAATTAGACGTTTCTATTATAATCAATTTTTTGTTCTCTCCAAACAGCAACTTAAAATAAAACCTCTGAGGTTAGTTTTTTTTTCACCAGATGCTGACAAACTAAATATTCTTAGCTATGAAAAAGCTCAACTCAAATGCATTGAAAGATGTTTTTCATATGTTATAAATGTATAATAGCCCTATTCGGTCAGTAACACTTGCCATATTTCTTGACCACCAACTATCTCTTTCTTCCTGATATTTCAATGTATTTCTACAGTAAAATAATTAGCAATGCATTCACACACACACACACACACACACACATATATATATATATAATTCTGTCAGTAATGGTTGGAATTCATTCCTGACTACTCACCATTTCTTTCTCACTGATTTGCAATGCATTTACATTATATAGTCTTGCATGAATTTTAGTTCCCCAACAATCCTTTTTTTCTCATTTTCAAAGTACAAGTTACAAATTTTGTAGGAAAAAATCGAAAAAATTCAAATGCTTATAAATGAAACTTCCCCTCACCACCAGAAATATCATGTTAAATTGTTAGTGCAGAAAATGATTAAACCTTAGGATTCAATTGATGTAGTAGTGATCAAGACAGTGGAAAGCAATAAGCCGGTAAAGCTGTTCCAAGATATTGGGAAATGGAATGGAAGGAAAGAAAACAATATCTCACATTACTAAGAAAACTGGTTTAAGCATTTTAGGGTGGTGACTAGTCCCTTGAAATTATGCCCAGAAGTGGACAACCATAATAATTTTAATATAGGATCATCAGAAAAAACAAAAAAACACCAGATGTAGAGCCTTACATACATTTTAAAAGAATACAAAACATACAGGAACTCTCAAGTTGATTAAAAAAATGCAAATGCTATTGATACACTTCAACATTTGCATAGAAAAGAATGTGTTTAAAAACCAACAAAACAAAACAAGACACATGAGGCAACCCAGAAAAAAATCACTTCACTACAGAAGTAATGTTCTCATAGATGAGTTTAATGACATTCACTGGAGTGTTCCACAAAAGAGGATCTTATGTTATTTGTTATGTTTAGCTAAGGCACCAGGCCACAAGTGAAGGGCACCAAGCAAGGATCAATCTTACTATAGCAGTAATGGGCAACAAAACTAGCTTGGTAACCTTTACCCCACTGTAACTATGCCCGGTTATTTACCAAGCCATGCTTCGTAAAACACAAGGCCTCAAGTGTGAGGTGCACAGTGAAGGAAGAACACATTACAGCAATAATGGTCTGAGAAACTAGCTTGTTAACTGTTACTCCACTGCAGGGTTTTTATGAAGCATAGCTTAGAAAAGCACAAGGCCACAACTGAGAGGTGGTCAGTGAAGATAAAACTCACTACAGTAGTAATGGTCTTCAAAATTAATTTGGAAATCAATATTTCATGGTGACTCCTTTCATCCAGTACAAAATAATAATTTAAAAGGTCTTGACATGCTACTACTGAACTGGTACTGATACTTGTACAGGTACCAATAAATATAAGGATAAGGCCTCTGAACTTGGATATAACATAGGGCTGGCACTGATAACATGGATGTTGATTAAATGAATTCCTGTGAATACCATGATGTTAGAAAAATAAAACTGATGATTAATTGATGCCATTCATAACTGGAGAGGAAAGATGAGGTGGATAGAGACAGGACATTGTGATGATGACATCTACAGCAGTGGTGACAACCTCTTGAAACAAGTTGAAGGCACCAAAGTTTGGAGAGATAGAGAAAGGTATATAATATATATATATATATATATATATATATATATATATATATATATATATATATATATATATATATATATATGTATATATATATATATATGTGTGTGTGTGTATGATATATATATATGTGTGTGTGTGTGTGTGTGTGTGTGATAGATAGAAAGAGACAAAGAGGGGGATAGAGATATATAGATAGATATATAAATATACAGAGAAGGAGAGAATTTCTCAACTCCTTTAATAGCTTCACCTAACTCATCATTTTCTCCCTATTCACCTCTTTGCTGCTCATCTTGAAGAAAACCCAGAAAGCTTTTCTCCATCTTTCCCTTGGGGTGAGATGTCAACTGCGAATCTGTAGGGATTCCTGCTGTCCTACATAAACATTCCGGGGTTGCTGAGATGGAATTAGGGGAAGGGGAAAACTCTTGAGAGAGAGAGGGGGGAGGGGGAGGGGGAAACAGAGGTGGGTGGGTAGCAAAACCTTCTTTTCTTGGCTTTTTCGGCAAGGTCAAAATCAGAAGGGATGGCTTGTTGACCGGCCGAATAGATGGACATTTTCACAGGATTGATTTTTGTTTGTTTATTATTTTAGCGCGAGAGAGTTTCGGGATAATCAAGGAGTATTTTCTCCAACAGCAGAAAGAGAGAGACCAGTATGAGGAAATTATTGGGAAAGAAAGCAGACCGTATGTACCTTTCGGTCTTCGAAGTTGGTTAAGCATGGTTTGAGTCGGTATGAAGGGAGCAAATAAATACAAAAAAGCAAAAACTAGTCTTCCTCCGCTCCTACGTGCCACAGAATTTAGAGCTGGGGTTGGGTCGACTGAACATCATTAAAAGTCCATTGAAAGGGCAGCACTTAAAGAACTGGTATCAGCTTTTACCTTTTTCCTTCTCAAAGACTTATGATAATGAATGGAAGAAGAAACAATTTTTTGAAAATTATTCCTTTTTCTACGCGCTTTTAAAGAGAAAGCGTTTTTGTAGTTAGTTTACATCCACTTGCGACCAGTTTATACCAGAATTTTCAATTTGTCTTCAAGATCTGGAAACTAATTAATAAATCGATTATTAAGTACACTTCAACTGCCACAATGTCGCATCACCACCCAACTTAAAATATTACTAGGAGAGTATATATCCATTTGTCTAAACACTACTGATTTTTTAAATTTATACAATCTCCCACCCGAAGCTCCTGGGACGAAGGACACTTGGGAATTCGGAATTATTTGAATACCGGAATGGTAGAACAGGTACCGTATTAATAATTACAGGTGACTCCTTTTTTTACTTTGCACTGTAACCCATATGGGAATCTGTAGACCTTTTTGACAAAATAGATAAATAGACAAAATATCCGTGAGCAGCTGGATTGAGAACAGAGGCACAACTGCGTGGCGTGGGTTTAGCCAAAGCTGTCTCAAAATAACTTCCGCTGTGCTTTAGAAAACCAGGTAGAGCGCATCGGAAATGAATGAGACGACTTAGGTCGTGCGTGGGTCGCGTCGGGTCATGTTTGGTGCTAAACGTAAACTTGAATGCGCAGACGACATCCAAGGAAAAGTGTTTAGTTTTCAGTGCTTTCCGGTTTTCAGAATTTGGGATAAGAGATCGTGTACCTGTAACTTTTTTTTTTCTCTGCAGACATCAAATTTTCCATTATGATTGATGTACTTAATTACTTATTTAAAAACAATCTGATTCTACGTTTTTTCTTCTCGAAATCAAAAATCTTCAGGCTATTTTCTTTACCGCATAAATTGAAAAAATTGAGAATTAATTTTGAAATTTCAAATTACGTTAATAATTTGAAGACTCCTAGATAGGAAAAATGATATTGTTATTTATTCACATCGTTTGCAGAACAGTGTAAGAAGATCAAAAACTTCACCGATAAAATATTGATTAGCTATAAGCATGGTTATACAAATTACTTTTCCAACGTATTTCAAACTGCATACTGAATGAGCATCATTTCTCAAAATACACACAGAATCTTCAATAGTGAAAAGAAAAAAATGTGCGTATGACAACAGCATTTGTATCGGTATCAAAGTACTATCATAGTACTCGTGGGAATGGCTGGGTTATTCTAATGTACGGAGAAATTATGCAATCATCTGAGTTGAAAATAATTGAGATGACAGATTTTTGAAATGTTTGTAATTATTAGAATTTGTCACATATATTTCTTTTTGTTTCTGTTTACTCTCTAACAAGATTGATACGTTAAATCAACAGAATAACAGTAAAATTTCCTATATATTGATCTTATATTTGGTAAATAACAGTAAAATCTCCCTGAACCACTCTGAAATAAATTCTTTGAATTTCTTTTCCAATTAAATAAATAAAATGTTTTTGCAACAGAATAAGTAATTGAACTCAGAGAAGAAATCTGCTTCTATTAACATTTTTCGTCAATTGCCTTCATCATAATTCTTAGTTGTTTTTTTTTTCTTCCACAACTTGACTCGGGTCGGAAATCTACGCGAGAGAGTCAACAGCGCAAATAGGGAACAAAGAATAAGCTTCCTGACAGTCGAACTCACATCTCTCTTGTTCACACCCCAGTTTGCCATCTAAGCTACGAGAACTTCAATGGCTTGCAGGTGTTCTAATGCAACCTTCAAACCCACTTTTTTTCATCATGGTACCTCCGGTGTATATATATATATATATATATATATATATATATATGTGTGTGTGTGTGTGTGTGTGTGTGTGTGTGTGTGTGTGTGTGTGTGTGTGTGTGTGTCAGGACATCTAAAAGTATATCTAGCAGGTTATTTAAAATTTCTCCCCAGCTGTGTCTGACTTGACAAATGCTCCACAAATACAAGAATATGAACGGAATTTCTTTTATCGCACGTAAAAAAAAATTATCATGTGACTGGTTGGCAAATTTTATGACCTTTTCGAAGAGACAGTTTTGGAAGGTAGGCAACGGTTACCTGTCAACATGTAAAGAGCGAATAAAAGACAGACAGCCATTGCCTTACCGATGCTCAAGTCAAACACGAGACAACCTTGCATCTAGAATACCAAAAGCAACTCTCTATGCCACCATAACTTAGTAGGCCTGCTCCGTAGCTGATTTAATTGCACACTTCCAGTCGGAGCTACAGGTCGTTGCTCGGGTAAACAAGATGTCATTATTTTGAAAGCTGATTTTCAAGGCAGACCAACACTCCTCGCCTTGAAAGACTGGCACAACAATATCTCCTTAACTCGTTTGGTCTTTGGGCCGAACTTGGGTAAGCTTAGTAAATATTAGAGATTACAACCAATTACAAAAAGACAAGACATCAAAAAGGAATAAAACGACCATCACCAATCAATACAACGAACGTATATATTCCTCTTCAGAACTTACTCTCGTCGAGACGTTTCCATCAATCCAGTAGCGAGTATAACATCTCAACACCTAAAAATCTCCTCTTCTCACCCCGAACAAATACAGGTATCCCACACCTTTCCAGAGTTTGCTCCGTGCTACTTTTTCGTTTTTGGCGAAAATAGCGTTCAATGTTTGTGTTGCAGCAAGAAGCAGCGCACACTATCATACCCAACCTCCGACGACTCAGCCTAACATACTATTACTACTTTTGCGTCTGAGAACGCTTAGAATTTCTAACCACTACCTTGCTTTATGCCATTTTAGCTTCAATAGGAAAGCTCTACTTAGCATTAAGGGGGGAAAACTGTACATCGCTAAATAGAAAATATTCACTACAAGTAAAGTTTTACCTCTCCACACAAGTACACTCGCAACTAAAAACACTTTTACCAAACCTATTTCTTCAACATTCAAGTGTTTTTTTTACCAACTCCCCATTTCAGCTCATCTTGAATTAATATTGTTTTAAAACAAGTTTGAAAATAAAAAATGGTGACCCCGAGTCAAACACTGCAAAATATCAGAATTGAGACCCATGCGAAGTTTCCATTTTTTTTTCCAGCAATACTTGTTTAAAAGGCAACCAGCACCGGTTTGTTAATATTTGCAGATATAGCGTTGATGGAGTCTGTGTTTTGGGCAAAATTTTAGTAATGTGCAAGTCACTTCATCATCATCAGTCTTTATCGTCTGTTGTTGGACACAGACCTTCCCCAGGATTCACCAGATCTCTTTATCGCGGGCGTACATGTCAGTTCGTTTCTCCATCTTGCCTTTTGTCGGTCTCGGTTTCGCATTTGATTCCTGAAGATCCATGTTGTGAGTCGTGATGTTCATCGGTTGTCTACCATTCTTGCAACATGACTAGCCCATTGCTATTTGAGTTTTCTGATGGATTCTATGATGTCTCGGAGACCAGTTTTCTCCCTGATATATTGATTGAGCTGCTATGTGAGGTCGAGCACGATTCTTTCGTGTGCACTTCGTATGGTTCTCAGTTTGGGGATCCGTGTCTTGGTTAGGTTCCATGCTTCAGCTCCATAGGTGTCTATCGGGAGGATGCATTAGATGCATACTTTTCTTTTAAGACTATTGGGATTTTCTTGTTCTTGAAGGTTGATTTTTCTCCACCGAGCTTTGATGTTTCACAATTCACTTGATGTGTTCAAAATGTACTTGGTACATAATAGTTCAATTTTCCCCTTCCAGTCGAAGGAAATGATCAAATAGTTGCTCTGTTCTTATCAATTATGATGTTTACTACAACCATCTCATTAACTGATTTCAGAAATACCAGACAAAAGTATTTGAAAGTGCCGATAGAGTTACGAGGTTAGTTTCCTCCAAATCGGACAGATATATTCAAAGATTTATTCGCGCGAACGTACGTAAGTATTTTTCTATGTAGTATTAACTGCTTTGACTGAATCTGACCTTTGTATCTTGCAGAAATCTTTCGTTTTTGAGAAAAAGTAACTTTTATTGTGGAACCAAGTTGCGTGACAGCGTAATAAATCTTTGTAATGATGCGTTTAGATTGGGTAAAAAAATATATCTAGCTGTAGTAATAGCAGCGTGCCCATATAAACTTTTATCTAGGATTAAATTATACACAATTGATTATTTCACATAACCGCTCAATATTGAAAATGAATGGTTGGCTGTTGAAAAGATCACATTGTTTCATGAATCATGCACCCGAACTAAAGATTTAACGGTCATAATCGGAAACTTTTGTTCATAAAATCGCCCTTTAAAAATGGACGATGTATCTTTAGGAAATTGAAAAAAACTAAAATGAAAATTAAATACAGCATTTTTCCCCCGACTTGAACAATAAAAGCACTCTTTCCAGGAAAATTCTGGCTATTTTGATCTGAATTGTAGTCAATATTGTAATTCGAATGTATCGATCTTTCTACTTTGGTTTGTATACAGAGATGTTTGTGCTGGTTTCGGGAATATCAGACCTTACATGCCTGAATACAATACTAAAGTGGAAATAACACTGCAAGTCAGTGTTGGTTGTTCGTTAAGACGAACACACACACACACACACACACATATATATATATATATATATATAGATATATAATCAGACATTATGTCCACTGTTGAACAAAGGCCTTTCTCATCTCCTTCCATAACAATCTCGATGGTGAGAACCTTTGCCATTTCTTACCTGCAAATCTTCCCATCTCATACCTCAATCCCATGTCTGGTCTTTTCCTACTTCATTTATTGTCCAATGGACAACAATCGACTAGTATTTTGCTCCATCTTTTGTCATCTCTTCTAAGTGTACATCTGATCTCCGTTTTTGTTGTTTAATCGTTTGTATATCTTTCACTCTAATTTCTCAGATCCATGTTAACCATTTTTTGTCTTCTAGATTTATCCCTAGCATTGCTCTTTTCATGGCAATCAATGCGATTCCAAGTTAGTTCTCAGTTCATTTTTAGGTTTTGCAACCATAAATCATAGCTGGTATTATGGATTGATTGTTTACTTTACGCTTTAATGACACTGACAAAATGCTCTTCAATATGTCTCTTTTTATACCAAATGACATTTTCTTATCGCTATCTTGTTTGTACCTTCATGTAGTCTAATTATTGCAGAGTCATTTTCGTACATGTTCTGAATGACTTGTACATGATTCTCGTTAACACCTTGTTCTTGCATTGAGTTGATGACTGGTATATGTTCTTCCGAGTCAAATGCTTTCTCATAATCAACAAATGCTACACAAAGTGGTTTGTTGAATACTATTGGCTTTCTGATTAGTTGATGTATTGCATGTAGGTGATCTATTGTTGAGTATCCGCAAGAGCCTTTCCATGAGTTCGTAGAAATACCCAAAAGTAGCATTAAAACTTATCAAAAAGAGGAGAAATGTGGAGATAAAATCCAAAGAAGGCGAAACCAAAACAGCAGAATTTGGTAAACTAATAAACAAAAGAACAAGAAGAAAAAAGAAAGAAAAACATGAAAGGCATGAAAGAGAATTTTAGAAAAGGGAAGAGTTTAAACTATGCCAGAGCCGCTGATCACACCGTCAAGCAACAGATGCTAGCATTAAAGGATAGAAATGGCAAAATTAGCAAATGTAGAGACAAGCAGTCAAGAATAACTGAATTTTGTATGTTTAAGAAAAAAAAAAGAGAAACTCGAAAACCTCCAGGCGAGGATGGCAGAACAACATGACCTAGAAGAGGCAGGTGTGATCTTTCGTAAGAACTAGCTCAGTTATTCACAGTGAATATAAGAATGAGAAGTACCACAAAAGTTTTGCCTGAGAATAGAATCCTACTCCACAAAAAAAGGACATAATATATATATATATATATATATATATATATATATATATATATATATATATATATAAGCTTCAAACTCTAAATATTAGAAAACTTTCAAATTTCTTTCGTGTCACTTCAGTCAGTTATTTGCCAATAACTGTCAACGCAATTCATGTAATTTTCTTCAATGTTTTTTCCCGTCTTACATATATTTCATTATTTTGGTACAACGTGTAAATTTTCTCATGTTGGGATGAGTTGTTTATTATGTAACTGTTTCGGTGATTTAAAAAAACAAAGTAGTTATACCACGGTACCCTAGCAGTGTTGATCAAACTCCATCTCTCTTTCAGCCATGACTAACAAATAGTTTATGTCATTCTTGTAGTTCATTATTTCATTAGGGTATTATCATAATGTAATGTTTTATATGTATTTAGAAGTGAAATGATAATATCGGAAGACTTGTTTGAAAATAAATGATCCTTCATTTTTTACGTTTCGCTTCTTAATAGAGCTCTATCATGACTTGAGTGTTACCAAGAAACTGGTAGAATGAGAGTTGTGGTGGTAGTTAACTGAGTGGATGGTTGTGGTGTATCTTGACAGTTTCCAGGTGAGGTCATTTATACACCTAATGATTTCCATAAATATAAAGTAAATGTATTACCAATGGTTTTACTAAACGAAAGGATTACCAATTGTTTCATAATAGAAACGCATCGAAAAAAAAGCATTTTCAGTGATCAGGTTGCTGTTACTGATTGGTTGGCCCTAGATGAAGACTGAGGTTACTGTTAGGCACCTTACGAAATTCAAATTTTCCCACCACATTAATGTGGTAACGAGAAATAACCGCCCTTTTTTCATCTGGAAATCCTATGCTTCAACTACTGTGCTACACTCACAACTGTTCTTGGTGATTTTTCATTAGCCCCACCGAAAGCTAATGTCCATGATTTTCAAGTACAAACGCTTAAAAAAAAAAAACCAGTTCGATTTGCAAATCTTCAACTTTCCTGATCTGGAATTCAACGAAAAAGATAAATAAAACTAATCGTTGAAATGTCTTGACTATCTGAGACAAAAATGCCGTTAAAATTTGACCCAAAACTAACACCGCCACAAGTTAAGTTCCTGGTAGGAAAGAAAAAGAAAAAAGTAACTTTTCCCCCTTCTTTTCACGCTTCCGTACTTTGAAATCATAAGCTCTCGGTGGAGTCTAACGAAAAAGCCCCTCATCCTGTTTTGTTAAACTAACCAGATGCATCCACCCACGAAATAAACCAGTTATTGACTGCATCAAATGGGTGCAATGGTCGGCAGCAGGCGGTGCGGTTCTACTGATCAAGGGGACGAACTGCGCAACACATGGAAATCAGGTGTTGTAAGACGTTTATTTCAAGTCTTTTTTTTTTAAACCAACAACAAACCCCGAAGCTAAACAGGATAAGTGTTGACCCCAGTGAAATCAATATTTATGATTAATAGGATAAATGTTTAAAATTTCTCCTCTATGTAGCCAAACGTTTTATTTTTCTTCGCTGCGCAGTCATTCCCCCAAGACGGACTGACGTTATTTGACAGATCTTCCAACGAAATGGTCGGAATTTTTTGTCTTTTTACTTACTTTCTTTCTTTCTTCAGGCTGTTTTAATAGCTTTAGCAGACTTTGCAAATGTGATTTGTACCAAATTGGGAACGAACTAAAAATTTCCATACATTTAAAAAAAAAAAACAACAACAATAATGACAATAATAAGAAATGAAGGAGAAAATAAAAGAGAGAATACCTTAGGAGGATAAGGAAAATATTAGAGACCAAATTAAACAGCTGGAATCTCAAAAAAGGAATGAACACCTGGGCTGTATCGGTAGTATGATACACAGCACCATTCCTTGGATAGACAAAGGAAGAACTCCAATCAATGGACCAGTGAACAAGAAAGCTTATGATAATGCATAAAGCCTTACACCCCACAGTGTACGTGAAGAGAAAAGAAGATGGAAGGGGCTCATCAGCATAGACAACTGTGTCCAGAGAGCCAAAGCTGATCTAGAAAAGAGTGTGCAAACAAACCGTGAAGACATCATAAAGAGTGTCTGAAGCAGTGCAGCAAACAACCGAAAAGTAGAAAACATGGAACAGCACAGCAAGCAAGGAAAGACAATAGGAATAGAATATCATATGGAGAATTTAGGAGACAGATACAGGATGTGGCAGATGAGAGATCATGGACATGGCTACAAAAAGGAAACCTGAAGAGAGAAACGGAATCACTCATCATGGCAGCTCAAAACAAATGCATCAGGACAAACTATATCAAAACGAAAAAAATCGACGGAACACAGACAAACAGCAAGTGCTGCCTGTGTGATGAAAGAGATAAGACCGTAAATCACATAACTAGTGAATGTAGTCAACTAGCCCACAAGGAGTATAAACACAGACATGATAGAGTAGCAACAATGATACACAGGGAACTGAGTTAACGAATGGGATTTAACCATATGGATACATTGTACCAGTGCAAATCGGAGACAGCCCTGGAGAATGGAAACCACAAATCACTTTGGGACTTTGACATCCAAACAGACCACTTCATTATGGCAAGAAGACCGGACCTGGTAATTGTGGACAAAAAAAGGAA
>CAUOPZ010000282.1:12500-67500 GCA_963457665.1 Thysanoteuthis rhombus
CTTCCTGGTTTGGAATCAAAGTTATCCCTCTCCCAGATTGGTTGTCTTCCCAAAGGCTAAGGAGCCCAATCTGTCATGCTATTTTTCCCATAGCAGGTGGGAGAGGAGATGGATTCATACATTTTCCAAGGGTATTAGTATGAAGTAAATAGCCCCAACCCAAGTTTTTGATCTGATCACAAATTTCGTTGTCCAAGCCATTACCATTATACCAATCACAAGATACAGTCTATCTTAAACAATTATCTATAACAATAGGAGAGATTTAAAATGCAGTGTTTGGAAAGTAACCACATGTTTCTGGTAATGACAATCATTTTCAAATGTGACTCTTCAGGATTCAGTTAAAATCATATGTTTTGGGAACACAGTACTCTTTATTACTATACTCTTGCAAGGGAATAGTACACTTAGTTTGGTCACTTGTTACAGTCAAGCAAATTAAACTGTAATCATTCTACTCACAAATAACAAACATAGCCAGAATAAATATAGTCTAAACTGTCAAAGTATTAATTCCTGAATTTCAGCCTGACGTACTCATTTTTTTTTTTCAAGTTTTATTTACTACCTAGTAACTATACTGATTTTGAATTGTAAAGGCAAATTATAAAATATCCTGTTTATGCGAGTACAAGGAAATCTAATGGTACTTATTGAAATTTGGCATAATTTAGTTAAATCATAAGCTTTTTTTTGTTTTGTTTCATAAGCAATTGTGCATTGAACTACATATGATATTTCTGACAAATGGATAATCTCTCATATAAATATATATATATACACACACACACCTATAAGCACATGCATTTTCCCTGCCTCTTAGGGCGAGGGGAATCAATGCTGTATGATTATTGAGCTAGTATTGTTTTTCACCACTAACACAAGCCTTATTTTGAGTGTTTGTCGATTCAAGGCCTTAGTTGATTTGGCAGGGGGATTGCTCTGATTACTATAAAAACCTATACTGTCATGAACACACTTTGTAACCATCTAGAAATGATATGATATGATACAGATCATGTCTGTAATGATTCCAAAATGGAATAGAGAGAATTTTTTTTATGGAGTGTAACAAAGAGAATCGAATCTTCCAATACGACAAACCTGGCAATCTTTTCCATCTACACTAATTAATGTGTTTGCTTGAGTAATTATGTACATGCTTTTTATTTGTAAGAACTACCCAATTTTAGGTGAGTCTCCTTCAATTGGAGAAACTATGATAGACTTATTAAAATCTGCAATAAAAATTTCACCCAAAGAATGTATTTCTAGATAAATCAATAAAAAGTAATTTTCAAGGCAGGTTTTCAATATTGTAAACCAATACTTTGCAAACGTAACCATTGTCTGCAGAGCTTTTCTTTAAATAATAGTCACAATTTCTTAATAGTGGTCTTTTGGTGAAGAAAAGATTTTCTGTAACACTTAAAATTCAAGTTAATTTGCGGTTTTGGTTCAATGAACGCTATATATATATATATATATATATATATATATATATATATATACACACAGACAGCTGTCTGTTATTATCATAATTAATGCTCTCTTATTGACGGTTGAGCACACTTTGAATAAGGCAACTCGTTCATTATAAGCTATATAGCAATGCTCTCCCAACTCTGGTGGATAGGGAATTGTGCGTAAGTAAATATACCACTTAAATTCAGTCTTACTGACCGTCCAGTTCTGCGTAGGGTAGAGGTTTCAGCCTCTGGGTCTGAAACGAAGGTTTCGACCCTACCTCATGGTACTGGATGGGATAATGTATAGTCTATAGCCACACTGAAGAGTTGTACTACAACAGCTGCCTGTGGATGACTCAATTATTAATCATTATTATACACATAAGCGCAAGGGTGGACCTACATCCTTAGCCTGACATGCAGTTACTAGCTGAATTTTGATCTGAAATTTTCATTGTATAACGTGGGATTTATATTCACCACTGAATTAAATGCATTGCCAAGGAAAGACATGATGTTGGAAAAAAAAAAAAAAAAAAAATGGGGTGGGTAGAGTAAATGCTTTTTTCATCACAGACTTATTGATGTACCTATTATATATATATATATATATATATATATATACATATATGTATTACACACATGCATATATTTTTTACATAGGGTGTCCAAGAAGACACCAAGAGACTTGACTTGCCCCTCTCAGTGAATTTCACATGAACAGCACAGGATATTCTCGGGGTAAGATGAGAAGTAATTGTTTCTTGAGTATAGGACCATATGGAATAATACGTATTTTTGCTCACTCATCAAGATTTTAGAGCCCCACCATCGTTGGAAAAAGAAAGGAGCAAATGGATAACATAAATTTGAAATTTTCAGTGAACATACACACACTGACTGCTGAAACGCATCTACAACAAGAAGGTTTTTGTTCATGTATTTGTATTTTTTAAAAATGCCAAAATAGCCAAGGAAGCACCAAAAATGTCCCAAAAATCACTCAGCTTTATTGGAAATTGGAATTAGGCTTCCATTGGGAATTAACACCTTGAATAATGCTCACAACAAGCTTTATCAGACAATGACTTTATGTTCAGGTATGGTTTAGGGATAGAAACATCATTATTATTAGTCCAGAGTGGTCCAGTTGTACACAATACCACCTGACTGTCGGTTAGAAGCTCAATCATCTTACTCCAAGTCTATTTTCTATATCAAACTGGATAAATCTCTGCCAAATTCTGGATATGAGCAGTACATTAAACTTGCGGCAGTTTCCATTTTGCTCATATTCCAGATTCTTATATTTTTCAAACTTTCACTCACTGGTTCTAAGGAACTATTAGCTCTATAATGTGCACTATTCTCATTTTAGTGAGAAGATCTATAAATAGTGACTTGTTGGATAAAATAAATTCAAATGACAATAGAAGTTAGAAATTCAAGGAAAAAAAACACTATCTGCTTGGTTGGTCCAAGAGTTACATATTTCCTCACAAGTGCAAGTAATTAGTGTTCAAGCTCAAACAAAAGACAGGACTTTCTCGGGCAAGCCATCTCCACATGGAAAATTGATCTAACACAACTTCTCCGTCACCATTTGGCACTGCACCAGCCTAAGCCAAGTTCACAAAATATCTACTTGGAAGAGATTTGTTTGTCATTTACAAATGATGATGCATAAAAAAAAAAGAAAAAAAAAAAAGGAAATTTACAAAAAGATTTCAAATTGGAATAGCAAATTCTTATTTGATTTTTCCTGTTAAATATTTAAGATATGTCCATTTAACCCATAGAATCACAGTAGTGGGTATTCCTACAATCAACAGTAGGTAAAAATACCCCAGCATCCAGTTTACTGTAAAACAGGTGTTGCTGTTTACGAACTGATCACTAGGCAACTTCAACAGTAAGTGACTCTGCTGTATCCAATCATCGGCTGATGCTATCAGAGGATCTGCTTCCAGATGATTCAAGAACATTAGTGATGTTTTATCGCCAAAATTGATCCAAAATGAGCTGAACATTTCTACCAGTGGTTGATATGTTGAATCAGGTTTCAAGTGTAGATGAAGAGAGCTCATTGATAATGACAAATATCAAAGAATCTGATGAAATAGACAGTTTAAGCAATAGCGATGATCCCAATGTACAAAATGTACAGCCACCAAATATGCACAAAATTAAGCTGAAATTTACGTTATTAGAATAAGAGGCATACCCCAGTTTATGGAATGCATGCTCCACCTCATGGTATCGTTTAGCCCAAAATAAAGAATGGAGATGGAGAAGAGATACAGTAGGCTTTGCAGATTGCCAATTCACAACAAATAATCTGCTGAAGCCACAAAAAATGCCTGATACTACAACTGTGGAAAGCATCCCAATTGAGAATTTCAGTTTATTCTGGAATGATGATTTATAGGAAGTGTTACTAGATAGAACCAAGAATTAAGCTGAACATGCATTTCAAGGCAAACCTATTAATTTCTAAGCAAAGATTTTGCATGAAAATAAGAAAAAAAACCTACTTTGAAAGAACTCAAAAATTCTTTGGACTGACTGACCATGGAAATACTATTGCATCAGGAACAGTATGAATAATGTTGGTGGTCAATGAATTCACTACTAATGTCTGCTAGAGGTAATGAATCAAACTGGTTTCTAGCTATTTGGTCTATATTGCACTGTGTAAATGAGATCAATTGTAGAATATCTTCCCATAAACAGAGATATCAGGATGAGTGGCACAGTAATGACCAATGACAATTTCTGAAGACCCTCAAGAAACTATTGTGAGAGAGAGTGTTAGAGTTGATAAATATTAAGTATTTTTTTTCAATGATATACGGATATGAGCAGAACATATTGGGAACACAAATTTTCCACAAAAAGTCATGTGTTCTTGTCATTATGTTCTTGAACAATTCCTTGTAACCTCTGTTCCATTCAACCAGAATCCACCCTATACCCAATAAATATATATATTAGCCTAGAGAGTGTAGTATGTGAAACATATACGACGCATAAATATGAAGGTATTTGAAACTGGAGTAACACCTGCTGCCATTACTGTACAAAGATCAAACAAAAACAAATACTATCATACTGAAATGTTAGATTATCTGGTCATAGCAAATGAAAAACTAATTACCATGCAAGTATAAGATTCAATTCTAGTACTTGTGTATTTTTTCTTTTAATTAGGAACCCCTTCATAACATACACCACATGGGCCCCATATCAGCTTGACCATTAGTGCTGATCAGTTTGAAATTCCTGACGATAAAAAATGCGAACACCGATAAAATGACTACAGCTTATCAAAATTTCTTTTTCGATATAAACTGGCTGTGCTATACTGACAAACTGTACATAACCAAACAAAAACAAAAAAAAAATTGATTTCATTATTTTTTCAGCTTGGAGCCGGAAGTCGGCCAATAACGTCAGTACTTTGCAAAATTATATTTGGTAAATAACGAGACAACTTGACCAAAAGTAATCAGAGACGTTATAATGTGACTGAAACGGTTTTACAAAATTGGTAAAAATAATAAATAATTAAAAATAAAGAGCATGAAAGTGTTCAATTATGAAAGGCAAAAAAAAAAAAAAAAGTTGAGAGCCCAAACAAGGCTTTCCTTAACAAGTTGAGCTGTTTCAGGAAAGCCTTGAGCCAAAATCAGTAAGTACTGAGCTGGCTCACCATTTTTGAGAAACAAAATCAAAAAGTTTCAATTTCATACAATTTATCATGAACCAGTTCAGAAAAGCGATGATGAAGCAAGGGATTACTCTGTAATTGATTTTTATGTAATTGATGACTATTAATCCATAACGCCAAGAAAGAGAAAGAAGTAAACAAATAAAATGCCAGATCGGAGGCATAATCGAAAACTTCCAAGTTTTATTCTTGATAATCCTTTTATTTTCATCTAACGATTTCATAAATTTAACATTTCCTCGCATGCAGTGACGTCTGTCAAGTGGGGTTCGGGAAGTATCTCAGACCTTTATTTCTCTCAGTTCGTTTACCTTGAATTAGAAAATTTACTTCATCGAAAATTTCTCTATTTTTCTTGCATTTTTTGACACTTGAAGAAATTGCCGTTGGTATGCGTTTCTATAGTGGGAGATACACGCACGTGTTCATTTCGTCACTATAAGTCTCATCTTTTTAGTCCATCCTATAATTTGAGGAAATACCACTAGTTTATGATTCAATTCAGATTGGATTTAAGTACTCGAAACAATACATTCTCCCTTCTTTTACCTGGCAAACGTAGCGAGTAATTATGACAAAGCAAATAATGCTTTTTCCAAATATTTATTATTCAATTTCAAATCGTCATGGATACGAGTTGTCAGTAGTACAAGCATAACTCGAAAGTATCAGGGACACTACGCAAAGAAATTGTAGTCATCTGGCAACTTCGTCGTGGAGACTACTACTTCGTCAGTATCCCGATGACCATTTAAAGTACCTACAACTGCGCAGATCTTCAATTTTTTTTTTAAGAAGGTTCAATTTTCATGATACCAAGAGTGAAATCGATTATCCCAATCCTGATATATTTCTATAGGCGGATACCTTAAACGGGTTGTGTTGGTAATAATAATGGTAATCTTCGGTTTGACGCAGCCAGATTTCGTTTAGCTATAAAATGGCAACCCCGATTGTGAAATTTCAGACATAATGTTAAAAACGTTTTTTCAACATCGAGTGAGCGAGTGTGTGAAACTTTACTATTTCCAAGCGGGATAGCCATTTTACAGCTACACATAATTTGGCCGCGTCCAACAGAAGATTACCTTTTATAATCGTCAGCTGGAACAACAGCGAGCAAAAAGAAATCATAACAACTCGTTAAAGTTGAGGTAAAACGTAACACTCGTTTAATTCATTTGAAAATGTCACGTGCTACCGACAGAAGGAGGAGGTTAGTTGGAAGTAGAAAAAGGCGAGATAAAAACGAGACAACGCTAAACTAAAAAAAATTATTATAATAGTGATGGCTGATCAAAGTGAATAGAAGACTAGTTACTTCATCGTTTTTATAAAAATGTTCATAATAATGGAAGAGCTGGCTTATCAAGAGCAAATTATCGCTTTTGTGATAAAAAGAAAAGAAAAACGAATCGACAGGCTTGGAGATAAAAATAAAAATAAAAAAAAAGGTCATTACAATCAAGAAAACCGCCACTTAGTCTTCCCCACCACGAACAGGTGCACCTCCAACTGTCAATTTTATTTAATTAAATTCTTTTCACTTTCTGATGAAATTCAATAACTGTACGTTTTAGGTCGGAAAGAAGAGGAGGAGATTTCTTTTTTTTAAATCACTCGAGAAAAGTTTTTAAAAGCTGTAAATCGGCAGCAATTAGCTCAGATTTTCCTCTTCACAACACCTGTCTTTTTTTTTTTGCAACTGATCAGAAAATTTGAGAAAAAGTTATAAAATACTGGATCTCATCATAGTTTTGCCAATTAGTGAAAATGATTCAGTTTTTGTTTTATGTCCGTTAAGTCATCTCATAATCAAATATTATTTGCAGTTTGTTACTGCAACTTGACAATGACGTAAAAAAGAAAAAGGAAAAACACACATTAAGGTGTGCTCGAAGGTGTTTTTTGTTGGGTTTTTTTTTATCGTTTTCCTTTTGTTAATTTCATTTTTAGTGACCTACCCAAATAGGAAAGTAGGTAAATTTTTGACCAGGTATTTCACCCGCAAGAAATGGCATTACACTTCAGACGATGGAGATTGGACAATAATAAAAATAATTTAAAGGAAAATAAAAGAAAGACAATTTTACAAACAAATCCAATTAAAAACAAATGATACTCACCTTCGATTTTCTTTCAACATAACGCTCAGAAGGAGACATAGTCTAGTATTAGTTAAATAAGGCCTCCACTTGCCAGAAAATAACATGCGATGAAACAGGTCTTGTCAGTTTTATTTCCAATGACACGCTGCTTAAAGGGTAGAGAAGAAACAAGAAGCAACCATTATTATCTGGGTGTTATGTTGACCCTCGCCGGGTACCGCCATAATCCATATGAACTAGTATTTGTCTATTGTATTATTTGGTTTTAAAAAAAACAATCAGTGAGGAGTCAAGAGTTTACACCTCTTTAATACGCCAATAGCCTCCGAAAAAAAAAATGCGTGCGCGCGCGTGCACACACACACAATCGCACTCCTCGGTGCCTGATTACAGGTACATAAAAGCGCCTTTGGTGAATATAAATGTGTATGAGTGTGCTGACTGCTACTTCCTGGTAACTATCACGCATGCGTATCAAATATCAGGAACCCGGTCTCGCGTCATTTCAAAAGATTCAATTTACTTTTATATGATAAGGATAACTATAATGAAATGATTTGTTGACAGATACAAAAATTTATGTATATCATTTAGTTATTATTTGATTTTAATCGTTTAAATAAAATCTCGTCTGGTTTCGTCTCTGTATCGTGTATAATTAGCCCAAGCCATCGCTTCCGTTCCGTTTTCACGAAATCTCGTCCGGTTTCGTTCAGTTTAGAAATTGGTTATCTGTCCTACCCAGATGGAAGAAAACAATAACTAACCACACCAACACAATTCATTCCGATCATTTCAGAAAATAATTGATTTTAAAATAGTTATATTTATGATTACAGCAACACCCTGGATAGCATTTTTTTTAAATGTAATATAGTTTAAGTATTATTGCTGCACAAATTAAAGTAAGTATAAGCTGGGAAAAGACATTAAGTTATTATAAGTGTATCGTTTTCGACTTTTAAAGGAGGGCACATTTGAATATGTATGTAAAGTTACAAAGAGAAGTTGAGCCAGAAATTCATAAATAAGCATACCCATAGGCGTAAAACTGGACACTTAGAGATCAGTTTGGATTTAGGAAGATAAGAATAGAGTTGAACGTTGAGAAGTCTTTTTTTTCTAGATGGCAATTTTCATAGACAACAGAAAAAAATACATTAAACTAGGCATAGTGAATCAGACAGACATCGTGGAAAAGGATGCCATGCATTTGAGTACCGGATGGTCCAAGTTCAGACATCTGCAGTAGCATTCTAAGAATATAAAAAAGTGACTTTATTGCTATGCAGTTTATTATGTCCGCCTTTAGTTTTAGAGTATTTCTTAAAAATTCAGTTTATCAGAAGCCCAGATAGTCCAAGCAGATCTCCTAAAAATCATCTCTGTGAGAGATGTATGATTCTTTACCCTGTCGTTAGTTCATGAGATAGGAGCTGTTGGTTCTGGTGCTGTCAAAGGAGTAGTAGATGGTACAGGTTCAGGAGTTATTTCCATAAGCAGAAAAGACTTTGTGATAAACTTATCTGGTGACATTTGATGATGCTACCATCTGTAAGCCAAAATCTCTGGGATAGAGGGCTTGTTTGTTTAGCCACTTGAGCAGGTATCTACTTGGGACCAGACGAATACTTGCACACAGCAAATTGGTGCACTGGGTTGTAGATTTAGCATTATAGGAGAAGAAGAGTAGTCTCTCATCTGATTTTCTTGTTGCCGTGGTATGTGCCCCGCTACGTGGACATTAAGGTTCAATCAGTCAAGACAACAGTGAAAACAAAGATTAAAAAGCATCTCTGAGTATCTGGAGTAATCTAGTACTTGAAAAGAAATTTATCAAGTATGGTACTCCAAGATTTTGAAGAGCTTCTCAAAACATTCTTAAATGTTTGAACCATTCTCTCAGCTAAGCCATTAGTAGATGGCTTGTACACACCTGAGGTAATGTGCCTGAGGTCATTATTTTTCAGAAATTCTTTGATTTCTTTGCAGTTGAAAAATAGACCATTGTCAAACACAGTAGTAAGAAGGAAACCTATTAAACTAAAGCAATGGCATAAGTTTTTGATGGTTTCCTCAGCATTAGGACCTTTTTTTGAAAATATCCACCCACTTGAGTGTGCATCTACCACCCAAAAATGTTCATCTTGCATCGGTTCAGCATAATTTACATGCAAGGGGTGCCAGGGTTAGTTAAGCCATTCTCAAGGATGCAACTCTGACATTGGTTTACAAAGGGACTTCAGGTCCCTGTCTAAATTTGGCGATCAGATATAACTGTATGTTAATTCCTTCAATCGGAATGTACTGATGTGCCCCCGCTGATGTTCAGCTTGGTGATGGGAAAAAAGAACCATCAACCTGTAGCCCCAGAGAAAACAATCGTTTTGTGTAGAAATCTTACTTCTGTTACAAAGAGAAGGAAGAAAAGTTCAGATTGTGAACCAATTTCACAATATGGAAACACTTTAGAAAGAACAGGATCAGTGCAGGTATATACCCATATTTCAGATGCAGCCACTGGGGAATTGTCCAAAACAGAGTAAGTTAGTCTATTCAGAGGGAATACGAACATTTTCCCAGCTACAGGTAGAGGTAATCTACTAAGAGCATCTACATTACTAAGGACTACACTAGAATGATGAACTAGCTTAATTCTATAAGCTTGAAGGATCAACAACTAACACTGAATTCTACCAGAGGCCATTCAGGAGATTCCCTGGAGTGACTTGTGATCAGTAACCAAAGTAAACAAAGATTGTCCCCTCAAGTAGATGTGAAATGCTTTTTGGGCAAAAATAATAGTTATGGCTTCTTTTTCTAGTTGAGAGTAATTGTGAAATTTTTAGTTAGTGTCCTGGAAGCGTAAGTAATAGGACATTCATAATAATTTATATTATGGTTTTATTCTCCATCCATGCCATATACACTGCTATCATCTGCAACAGTGATTGGCAGTTCAGTGTTGAAATATACTAATGTCTCAGAGTGCTGCAGCAGGATTTTAGACTCTTTGAAGCCAGTATCTTGTTCTATCCCACTCCCATGGATTACCATCACTCAAAAATCTGTTGAGAGGTGCTTGTATAGAGAATGCTTCTATAGAAGGTAAAATATCCAAAGGTAAGACGAGTTGTTAAATGTTGGTTAGTGCTAGAGCTTTCTATAACCTTGAGCTTATCTTTCATTGGATATATACTATCTAATATCTAAGTATGCAACCTCAGTGAAACTGAATACACACTTGTCTGCATGCAACTTGAGCCCAGCATCCTGTAGTTTTATTAAAATCAACTTCAGTCTTTCAAAGTGTTACTACAAGTCAGGATATCATCCTGATAATACAAAATTCTAGGCAAACCCTAAAATAGCTGTTCCATAGCTCTCTGAAAAGAGATGCCAAAGAAATGACAAAATACAGTCTATTATACTGGAATAAACTCTTGTTAGTGTTTGTAATAGTGTATTATTTGGAATCATCACCCTATAGCAGTTGTGCATATGCCTGTGCTATATCCAATATGGGAAAATGTTTTTTACCAGACAAACTAGCTAACAAAACCTCGAGCTCAGGTATCTATCCAACTTTACAGCCTTATTTGTAGTTGATTTATTGTCATTGCAAAGTCTGATGGTATTATCTGGTTTTCGAACAAGGACAATAGCAGAAACTAATTTGGAATGAGTGACAGGTGGAATAATACCTTCCTAAACTAGTCCATCTAATTCTTGATCAACTTTAGTCCTCCCAGCATAAAGAATAGGTCTAGCTTTGCAATTAACAGGAGGCACTTCTTTATCTACAAGTATGTGAAATTTTTACATTCACATAGTTTAGTGCCCGTGAGTATTCTGTCATATTTCATGGTGATGAATCCCTGAAAGACATTTCCTACTCTCTAAGAGCCTGAAGGGAAAGACCCTCCATTACCGATTCCGGATGATCATGCAGGGCATCCATCACTGTGCAGTTGACGGTGTTTCCTACTAACTAGCTGGTGAACTTGCACCACTAGCACACCCTGCTGATGTCTCCACCATCTGCTAGCAGACAGCTCCAACAATTTTACTACCTCACCCTTTCAACTTTTTGGCAGGCATACACACCCTGGTACTAGCTGAGGACAGCACTGAGGAAATGTGCCGTCTCAAGTGCTACATCCAAATCTTAAATTGTTCTCCCAGAAATCAATGACATGAGTCAACTGCCACTGCTGGTGATAAAAACCTGAATCGACTGGTTATCCTGATCAAAAGAGGAATACCTAAGTTCTGCCATGAGCCTCTTGCAGCTTCACACAAATACTACAAGTTTAGCAATGATCACCACACTGTCAATGGTGATGTCCTACACGAAAACCATGTAATTATTCCACCACTTCTCAGAAATGATTTACTGGCTGCATCACATTCTGCCCACCAAAGAGCATCATCCATGATATCTAGAGCTGAAGCCATCATAACTCACAAATCACTGCAACCACATGATATCATATCAGCCTACTGCACCACTCAATCCATCAATGACCTCAGAGTATCCTTTCAATTACCTCTAAGCTGACTTCTTTCATTATCTCAGGGTTAAGTCATTGTTGACAAGTATCCCAGTTGGCCTATTATACAGAGAACATATGGTAGTGCAAAAGGACTCATCTCTTGCCTTTGACATGCATTCATCACTTTTTGCCTCTCCAATGAGTTGTTCTCAGATTTCAGGCCTGAGTTTACCTCTGCGGCTACATGGCAGTTCCTCCAAGATTGGGGTGTACATCACAGACTCTCCTTGGTAGCCTACCTTCACTGTAACTCTTGTGCCAAGATTGCTGTAAAGACTTATAGCTGATAACACTGTCTCCAGATCCCGATATTGATGCATTTCAATGTGCCATGTTCCAATGTAGGAAAACTCCTGAGACAGATTCAAAGCTCTCCCCAGCAATGTGTGTATTTAGCCGACCAATTTGAGACTTCATTCCCATTCCCTCTGGTAAGTACATGGAGATCATCTCCATATCCAGAGGCAAATTTGACACATCTGCACAAATAGGACTAAACCATTCTGGTCATTGAAGTTTGGCAGTATGACCAAAACATAATCAAGGTTGATGGATCTCGCAAGGTTACTATAAAAAATATATTATATTTCTCAGGACATATTGTTATGAATCTGTGTGTACATTATTTTTGTAATCTAAAAGGCAAGATATCCCCAATGCATTTGAGTTTAGTTTCGTATCTGTCTCCACCTATGTTAGTCAATGAAAATCTGCATTGTTAAAAACTGGGGGAGTGGGGATTGAACATAATGAGAAATCTGATACTTTATCTCTTTGCTCTTGTTCTTTGTATCCTATAGTAGCTGGTATAGTGTTCATATTGATTCTGTAATCCAAGGGGCAAGATAACCCCTATTATGTATTTGGGTTCAGTTTTATGTTAGTCTTCACCAATATCGATCAATGAAAATCATCATTGCCAAAGACTGGGGGGAGACAGAGCATAGGGATATATCTAATCCTAAGATCTTTTCCCTCTCCAGTGTAAGTGTGATCATTGTGTATACTAAAGAATAGACAAAGAGATGGGATCTCATCTATGGTCATAACGTTTCGGTTATTGTAGCCTACTCCAGGTGTTTGTTGTAGTCTTTATTTCCAGAGTGGAAGTCTTCTGGGATCATTTACTTCCGTTTATTTAGTGAACCCTAGGAGCAATAATATTTATGTTCCTTAGACATACTGACAAGTAATCTCCCTTTGACGACTGTCTTTAGCCACCTCCCCCTCTGTGGGCCTGGCACCAAAGTATATGTTAAAAATTGATCTGTTCTTATCAAAACCACTTTTATTGATTCCAACCCTGGGGCAGCACCTTCCCGTTACACTGGTCATGGCGACTGGGTAATTTTGGTCTTCGTATACATGTATACGCATGAGACCTCTCAATGAACATGATCTTATGTTGTATTTGCTCTCCTTCCATTTCTCATTTGGCTGTGCCAGAATAAGCTTAGCACAGTAATTAACACGTTCTGAGATTACAATAAGTGAGTCCCACTTCTTACAAAATATTTTTTACCTAAAATGATTTATTAGCTATCCTTTAGGTGAAATATTTTTCACCCAAAAAGATATGATTGGGTTTATTTCTCTAGACTCATAAATTTTTTCAATTTTTGAAGCGTTAAAAAACTGATAGATTTTTAAAAAAATAAATGTATTCTTGAAATTGCTATGCTTCTTGTATTGAGATTGAAAAAAAAACACGCTGTCACATGTGAGATCTCGTCCGGTCTCGTGGTTCTTCGGAACGAGATCTCGTCTCGCTGTAATCGTAATGAGTGGAATGGCGATGTCTACTATCTCGGTTGAGATAATGATATAATAAGTTGCCGATATCTACCGATTTTCTATACTAACTAATCCGATACTAAACTGCAATTTGTGCTTTGGGGTATAAATCTTTCTCTCACATTGTTTGGAAACATTAAATGACCAAGATGAGTTCGACGCTTGTTAGGAATGCCAGTGAAGCCAGCTTCAGCGAAGCAGGTTTGTAGCATAACATCAGCTTTTTTTTTTCTCTTGCAGACTTCTCTTCTTTTTATTCCAACATAGTTGTATCATGTCTACTGTTTCTTTACCTTTTCAGTTTTTTTCTCTTTAGTTACTTTCTATTTCATATTTTGAACTAAAACACGAATAAGAAACAACTTTATAGCCGATAAAGGGGCACGTGTTATTGATTTGGCAGAACCTGGTATCGGAGTCGAGTAGGAATTCTACAATATCATCATTGTTAACTAATCTTTTTCCAAAATGATCGTATTCATCTATTCTTCAGTTCATATTTTCATTGAATATTTGCTATATAACGGTTATTATCGTATTATATCTGAAAGAGCGTGAAATAATCATAGCAAAGCCAAATGGTATGTTGGCAACAAATATTTGTTGTTTGATTTCTCCAAAACTATGGAGATCATCTCGAGATGAGTAATGAATGGGTTTTCTCTTCTCTCCCGAGTAAAATCAGCACACATTTCTTTTTTCGCCTCTGACTTACTCGTGATTACTCGTTTGGTGGGAGTGGTTAATGGAAAAAGGTTTAATTCGATCAGCTGTTGTGTAGTTGATGGTGTGTGTTGATTTTAAAAGTGTAGGAAATTGAATTTGAAAAAAGCCAAAATCAGATTTAACCATTTCTAACGCTTTAATTTTACTCATTTTTTCTTCCATTAACTTGAAAAAATGTTCAAAATCACTGAATTCTTGTTTTAATCGACAATTTTCGGGTTAATAATTCGTGATTAAGGCTTTTGGTGATTAAATAAACATTTTTTTTATTTCATATCATGACCATTAGTTATCATCATTCAGTCTTTGTATTTAAACAAACAGTTTTATTTGGAATTTGTAAAAATTCAAGATGCAACAGCCACAACTGCATAAGTACAGTGTTTAACCAACATTTTTTTCGTATTTAGTTTACGTGCTCCCACCTTGTTGAACCGTAAACGCTCTGTTCACAAGCATAAAAAAAACTATTTTCAAACTGATGTTATGAAAATTCCTGATTTTTTTCCCTCACGACTACGGATACCTAATGTCTTTATTTGTAATGTGAACCATGGTAAAAAACAAAACAAAACAAAACCGTTCCCAATGAATGTTCGATATCTCCATTATTCCCTAGAGAACGAGAAAGAAAGTTGAGTAAGCACTGGATTAATTCTACTTACATGCCACCTTCATCAAGTTCCAGATGTTTGTTGCAGTTGATGTTTGTTGAATTTACTACTATTGATAATGAGCTCTACTTTCTTTCTCCCCCTTTTTATATTAAAAAAACTTTATCTATTCTTTGAAAAAATTATTCACTGCAAGAAATAAATTAACACCTTCAAGAAATTAGCTTGAATCAACATCTTAAATCTTTCTTTTATCTGTGTTGTACAATACATCCTCGCCACAGAACTCGCTACAACAACTTTATATTCAAATTCTACTGAAGAATGATAACAGAACTCGGTTATGTGAAGTTTTATTTTTACTTTGAGGCTTTTTTCATATAGTTGCAGGAATCCACCCTATCAGGCGGCTTCTAGTGTGTATATTGAATAGAAAATTATGGTCCGGTTTAGCATCATAGCTAAATAGAAACAACCCTCCTTCAAAAACCCTTATCTTTTTTTTTAAACCAAATAATCCAAGCTCTTCCTCTAGGCCCACCAAGTATGCATACTAAATTTAGTTGGCCTACGCCGATGTTCAAGGGGACACAAAGTGACAGAGGGAAGCAGTTATTTATTTTGGATTTTTCTCAAACGGAAGCATTATTTAAGCTGTAACTAAATCACTGATATAATTATGAAATAAATTATATATTCTAGGTGTGCTTTTTGCTACTATACAAAATTAAGATAGAGTAGCTAGAACTTTCATTTGTTTTGATGAGGGTTACTTACTGCTGATCTTGCTTTTCGACTTCAAACCGTTCAATAATAGGCATCAAAATTACAACAAAAACCCGAGGCTATATTTAGTTGTTATTACATAATTTATAATCCCTTTGAGGAATCCTGTATGATGACATCACACCAAACCAAGGTTCGTTCTCTTTTTTCTTTTTTTCCCTCATGCATCAAGACTTGTGACCAACTTCAGATTTCCGGGTTGTAGTTTTCAAGTGCTACTTCAATTTCAGAAACTTGGGTATGACTAACTTGACCAGAATTAAACGCATTGAAAATAAGATAATGTCCTTAAAGAGCTCCCGAGAAAAATAGCATCGAAATTTTCAATGTCATTCGGCCTAGTTCTGCGTTTTTTTTTTATATCGTTGTAGAAAGCAGTAGCATTACTACATCTCCACCGTTGCTACTATTACAGAAGGGAATCCCTTCCCGTCATCATTAATAGTTCTCAGCCTTCCTCACTGCCACATCTCATTGTCTTTCTACCGGCCAATAAAATTGTGAACTGGTGTTTAAACTAAAAATTATTTCTATAAACAAACGCCCATTGTTTGATTTGGAATGTTTACACTGTTGTCTTTTTTTCTCTCTGTCATGCCCATATGTCTGTGTTTAAGATTAAGAACAGGAACACTAACATTGGGGTCGCCGGTTGGGAATCGTTCTGCTTTCTTTTCTTTTTTCTTTCTTTTTGTTACCCATCTAATTATGAATAAATTAGGCATTAGAAAAAATAATTCGAATTTAATTTATTTTTGCTCACACGTTTCAAGAGAAAATATTTTCAGTGGCCTCCTTCCAATAAGATAGCAAACCGCCTCTGTGGAAAAAACTTGCTATTATTTCTCACATTTGCTACATGGTACTTGAAAAAGTATTATTACCCCTAAGTATACTTGATTGTTTTGCATCTTATGAATACTTGAATTTAATTTTTGATATAATTCACAATCTTTGCCTCTGTGAAGATTTTTCTACGATAAAATAAGGAATAGCAGTAAAATTCTGGAAGTTGATGATTATTTTTGTGAGATTCCTGCAAAAAGGTTGAAAAGTCGGAGCCACTTGAATGTAAGTGAATGAGTTAAATGATGTAAAATGCATGATCATTCAATCAGTCATTAAAAATCCATTGTGACTATAAATTTTACAGATTTGAATGAAATTCATGGAATTAGTCGAGTGGCTTTTATAAATCTGATATTCAATGTTACATTGATGAATTCGTTGATGAATAATAACCCGGAATGCAAGATTTCTGATATCAACTATTACTTCCCCTTGTTCAATGAATGATGGAGTTTCATTAATTTTTGACTAGCTTTTATTTTCCGTCTAACTTTTTAGTTGCTGTTTATCCTAACTTTAAATCTTAGTGTAATTCTACGGCAACGATTAAACAGCGTCATTGCAAAATGAATAATAAGCCCATGGTGAAAATCTAACTCACCCTCTCTAGCCAGAGGGTGTCCAGTATACGCCTGGCTGCTTTAGTCATTCAACCACAGGGAAGCTGATTTTACACCTTGAACCTAACTCCCTACAACCGTTATTCAACACTTGTTGATGTTTAGGTGAGACCTGATTCTTTAGGACTAACAATCCTACTTTTGTTGTTTAGATCACATTTTTGCTGGCCTTTCAGGTATCCTTGTCTGGTGTGATTCAGGAAGTTTTGTTTACAGAATGCTTTTTGTTCATAGTAGGATATTCTCATCCCTTAATTTGTCCTTCCTACTCGAGCTCTCAAGTCCATCATTCTGTTATTGTTCCCTACTTGTGATGCCATATTGCTCCTCCACCAACAAATCACAATTTTGTCTTGGAAATTCAGATTGAAATCATTAATATTTCCTTGAAAAATCTGCTGTACATTTAATGATTCTTTTAAGTTGGCAGACTATTAAGCTAGGTTTACCCCAATGTTGGAAATGCAAGAAATGTTTTGGTCTGTAAAAGAATATAATCTGTCTCAACTGCTTTGTGGTATTAGGTATCATTCTCATGTTACTCATGGGACTAAACTCTTTTGATAATATACCGATAATATTTGAATTGACACATTAGCCATTATTTATTAACCCTCAAATTCACTAGTCAGTGGAATAAACAATTCTTACTTGAATTTGAAAGTTTGTGAAAAATCTTTCTATACAGATCAATGCTTAGATAATAAAAACTGAATTTAGTAAGGGCCATTAAGTTTTTTAAGAACAAATAGTCTAATGCTTTTTGTATTGGAACTATTAAATGCCATAATTGGTTTTTCATCCTATAAATGTCCTGCATAGGACTAAACAATATTTGATTTTGACAAGTAACGACGATAACCCCTCTTAGTATTATGTAGTTTTATTTTATTTCATTTCATTGGAAAACCTAGTTGGAACTTAACAGAGCACTCCTTTTTCAAATGAAACAGTGATGAACTTGGGTTTATGTAAATGATTCAAAAACGCATTTTTCGTTTTTAGTACATTGAAAATTGAATGAATTTTTATTCAAGTAAAAGAGGCAACCATATTTCTCAGTGTTGAGGATACTCCCCAATTTCAACTTGCAAAACTTTGAAATAACAAAACTTGAGGTTTCGCACCTTTACCGACTTCACCAAGATGTAGGTGGGTGGCTAAGTGAAATATAGCTCCTCTTAACCACTTGAAATCTGTATTTTACTTTTTCTCTTCCAATATGAAGACATGTTAAGTTCACATCTAGCCTACTGGTAAATACATAGTATAGCTGCACCCTCACAACAATACTCTAATGCCGCAATTCAGTCTTCAACCAATTGGTCATTTTTATCTACACTGGAACATCTCTATCGTAACCAATAATGATAATGTTACTCAGACTGAAACCTTATGTTAAGTGTTTGATTACATAATTTTGTTGTAAGATCTACTGGTAAGCTCTTTGCATATTTCTGTTTCACTAATTTTGTCACTTAATGTTCCCTCAAAGTTAAGGTTGTTTGAGGAGTTGAAATACTGGTGATATTAATATTAACATCTAAATTATTTTCTACTAGTCTTTTGGTTCATCTACCATGCTAAACTAATACAGGGATGAATTTTAGTTATTACGTATATTTTTATATTCATGTACTTTTATTTACTATATTATTCTAAGAATAATTTATATACTTCATTCAGAGGTCATACACTGGAGTTCAGATTGCTTTCTAACATAGATTGCCTTCCTCTTGGGTAAGGATAGGCCTTATGAAAAGTAAATGATATTTTGTAGGAAGCAGGGTAAATTTTTTAGAATTATTTTGGAGAAAAAATAGCTTTGATGCCAGAAAATACAGAATGTGTTCTCTCATTAAGTCCAATGGTTGGCATTTGAGCCTGGAATAAAAACAGAATTTTATATGATGATTTTCAAAGCAGACATGCTGTCCCACACGGAAAATTCAACAAATATAATCTTACCCTGATTTATGATGGTGAAAGCCCATCAGTTTGCCTTACAACCTTATAATGACTAAGGAGAAAAACTAAGATAGGAACCTGGAAAATCAGAATCCTGTTTCAGTGCAGGGATATTGGTGCAAGTGGTGGACTGGAATTCACAGGGAAGATAAGAGTTGAGAGGCCAAAGCAAACCTAGAAAAGATCATTCCAGAGAGTGAGGCTTAACTGACATGGGTTGATCTGAGGGGAGTTGCCCAGATGTGAGTTTACTGGCATGGTATGGTTGTGGCCCAGTACTCCACAAGGAGGTCACAGAAATAAACTAACAACAACAGTTTTATGTGACTTTGGCTCAGTTCAACAATTATGATGCGTAACTTACTGCTCTCATTTCCCTACAACACTGGGCACAAATGATTCTATAAAATGTACTATATAAAAGAACTATTGAACATTTATTATCTAAGTCCTACTAATGCTGTTGACTTCATTTTTGTATCTAACAAAAATGACTTTCAGATTCAGACCAAAATCTTGAGAGACCTAATCATGTGCACAGCCCCAACTGTTTTTGTCTTTTAAAAAATTCAGTGTAGTGGCTGAATAGTGTAAGCCCTCTTATTAATGGACCTATCACCAGATTTCAGAAATAGTGGATCAAATCTCTTCATTGCTAATATTTTGTCTACCACAAAATATTGGTCTTACCCATTAATGTGTGAAATGACTGAGACATGGCACTGCTTCATAACTCTCACTCCGCCCACTTTATTTACAGTTTTGGTGTAGGCTGTATTCATTAATTTGCTCGCTTTATGGCCTTTCTTATGTTATCCTTTAGAACCTCTTTGTTTGGAAGCCATTATATTACCAAGAACCGGCTGGTGTTATCAGTTTCTCAGAAATTATAGCTGGTGAAAATGTCGGAGATTAGTGCGTAAGTCAGTGTCATGAGTGTCAAATTCAGTGTAAAGAAACAAATGGTTTCTGATATATCCCCATATAAGATTAAAGGCAAATAAAGGCAGTATGCTCGAAAGTATAGTTCAGATTATACTCAGTATAAATAGTTATTCTTATTTCCTTCATTTATGATTTTCATTTTCTCTTAGAATGTTATTTATATTTATGTACCGTGTCATGTATGCATTTGTGCTATCTATACATGATTAGGTGATACCTGCCCCCTGCACCTTAGTCCATTATTTAGAAGGTTTACAGTAGTTGTATTTCTTTATGTGCATCTCCTTTGTACAGGTTGCACCAGTGGAGTTTGACCTTGAATTAGCCAGTCTTGTTTTGTTCTCTTACATATTGGTTTTATTATGTTCATAGTTATGAGGAGGACAATGCTTCTTCTATCAAATAGATTTTATTGAAGAGAAGTGTATTTATGCTACGTAGACATTGAGACGATTCACTTAGAGCTACAAAATCTGAATGTTTAAAATGGATACGCTTTCATGGCTATGTGTTTTTTTCTCTCCCTTTTTTTATTAGAAGCTGTCAACATAGGTTTTTTCAGTTTCTAATTGATTCTCATTGGCTATCATGCATACAGGCTGCACTAAAAGAGCTAAAAAGCTTAAAATTTGAACATTTACTCCTTATTACCTTTATGTCTTGAAAAACATTTTTTTACTATTTTTTTTTCTTCTTTCTTTTCCCTAAACCCCATCTTGAGATTTTTAGGGTGGAGCGATTTAATTTATTATGTAAGTTCATGAAAATTGATTGCTTGGTCTGTGTCCAATAGCGTTTAAGCTTGTTTTTTGAAAATTCAAACTATTTTGATGATCACTTTGCAACACAGCAATCATAATGCTTTTATATAAAAAGGGAAACCCTAAAGACCTCAACGACTACGGATCTGTAAGCCTACTAAACTGCATCTACAAACTCTTTACAAAAATAATCACAAAAACATTAGATAAAAACTAACCATGAGAACAACCTTGGCTTTAGAAGAAACTACTCAACCATGGATCATCTCCATTCAATAAATCAACTGAAAGAAAAGGCAGAATACAAAATGCCACTTGCTGTAGCATTTATAGAATTCAAGAGAGCCATAGACTCAGTGGAAATTCCCATGGTCTTGAAGGCCGTCACTCTACAAGGTGTAGATCCTGTATATGTCAGAGTACTGCAACATATATAGTCACAGCAGCTCTTTTATCAGGCTACGTACAGCCCATCAAGCTCTAAAAAGGGGTAAGACATGGTGATACCAACTCACCCAGACTCTTCTCAGCCTGCCTTGAGATGATCTTCCGAAACTTAGCCCAAGAGAATAAAAGAATCATAATAGATGGCATATATTAGAGCAACCTCAGATTTGCAGATGACATCGCTGTTTTCGCAGAAACCCTACGCGACCTCCAACTAATGCTAGATGAACTAAATGAAGAAAGCAAAAATGTTGGCCTCCACATGAACTTCAGTATAACAAAGGTGATGTGCAACAATCACGTTAGAAATAAGAATACAACAATCAAAATCAAAGATGCAAAACTGGAAAAATAGACCACTATATCTACCTAGAATAATGAATCTCCATGAAACCTTCAGAAGGAGAAAAAATCAAGTGAAGAATCATTCTAGGATGGCAAGCCTTTGGCAGAGCAAGCTCAGCCTTCAAAAACAGGAAGATCCCATTAATCCTAAAAAGAAGAGTATACAACCAATGCATCCTCCCGATAGTATCCTATGGAGCTGAAACATGAAACCTTACCAAGAGACAGACCCTCGAACTGAGAAGTATGCGACGTGCACATAAAAGAATCATTCTTAACAACACATGGAGAGATCACAAGACAGCACAGTGTATCAGGGAGAAAACAGGAGTCCAAGATACTATACATGGTTTTGTTGTAAGAATGGCAGACAACTGATGGACATTACAACTTATAACATGGATCTGCAGAGATCAGATGCTCATCCAAGGCCAGCAGAATACAAGATGAAGAGATGAATAAGACAAATTGAGAAAGTATTGGCTCCGCCCACAGTTGATGTGGGGCAATCCTGGGGAAGGTCTATTTCAAAGGATGGACAAGAAAAGACTGATGATACAACAAAAAGCCTGGAGAAGTAATTTATTAGATGATCACCACTTTTCCAATTTTTTCATTGATCCACACAGCATGCTTCCAAAATATTAACCAGACCTGTTTACTCCTTTGTTTCTTTTTTCTTTTAATGATTTGCTTTGATTTTCATTCAGAAAAATACCAGAAATTAGTTAATTTTTGTCTTTACACATCACCTTCTTGCAACAAAAACTGTATTGAGATACTTATCTGCTACCGTATTCAAAAAATTTATTTGAAGTTGTATTTTCAGCTTTTTATTATCACACTTCAGAAGATGTTCTCAATATCTAAATTGTTTTATTTCTAGTAACTTTACAAAGGACTTCAAATAGAATCTCTTGATACAAAACTCTTATATGTATTTTCAATGAATAAAGAAAGAAATACTTTGTAATTACTGGACTGTTTTTGAATCACCATGGAACTTTTCACAGTTGTGGAAACTAATTATAGATTTAAAAAAAAAAAGATTTTTCAGGTTAGTTTATGCATGGAAGCGTTAATCCACTTGTGAATGATAATCTATGAAACTTCAGGTTTTTTCTTGATTACACAATTAGAGCAATTTTGGCCAGGCTGTGTGACTTTACACTGTTTATATTTTTGGTTAAATAAAAGGAATATCAGCTACTAAACAAATGTAGAATTAACATGAAATTTGATAAGAATATCTTTGTATTGACTATCCTTGTTGTATATATATATTTTTTTCCCCCAGTGACTATCATCATCCTTTTTCTATAACGTTTTGATGAGGTTATGTTAAAAAAACGTCCTAGAGGTATTAGCAGTAAATCATTTCAAAAGTTTAAATTATGGTGTTGTTCAGTGTATGGTTGATGATACTCATTAACTGTTAGCCCTTCTCAACCCCCCTCCCAATACTTTGAAGCCATAGTTTTGTACATTTTCCATGACCATTATGACAGGCTGCTCTGTACACCATAAAGTCAGGCACCTTCCAGATTTGCACCATTGGAACAGACACTACCCTAGTGTTAGGAACTACACCAATCTAGTTGTATTTTAGAGAAGTTGAAACACTATTTAAACCTTTGTCTACTTTTTAGTATTATAAAAATCTTTGGGTTTGGATGTACAGATGCTATAAACTTAATGAAATACCAAGTTATTTACACAAATTGTATGCTGACCTGAATTTGCCTGTGAAAAGGGAGGAAATCAGATAAACATTCATGAACTTAGATGTAACATAGTTGGCATCTACAGTGTGAACTGATCACCAAAGATGTTTGTGGCATTCAGAAAATCCAACAGGCAAGACTAAGATAGCAAAATTCAATAAAGAAAAAAGTCATCAAATGTGTCATTGATGCATTAATTTGAGATTTTTTTTATTTTTATTTTACCACAACCACCTTAATTTTAGAAGCAAACATTCATGTATTAGTACATTCACTGATTCTGTTTCCTCTCTACAGGGCGAAATTATGTTAAGTTCATTTTGTAGTTTTCCCCCCTCATGCTCATGTCCTGATGTTACACAGGCTCTATGACTCAAGGATAAATTTGATTTCATTTTTTTTTTTTTTTTTTTCCCCACTTTGTGCATTAGTTTCTTTTGGCTTTGGTACTATTGATTGAGTGTAGTTTTCTGTTTTAGCTTTACATCTGCCTAAAATAATTATTAATCTCTATTAAACGTTTAATTAGCAAACCTTTTATGATAGAAAGTGTATATGATTGGGGGTATAGTGTTATAAGTGAAATGAGTAGAAAGTGGTCATAATTGTGTGTGACTTCGGTGTAATAATTTTTTCTATTTTCAACAAACTACCATTCCATAAGAACTTCTGCTGGACTGAAAATTTGTTCCCAGGGTCAAATTTTCATGTAGGTTTTAAAAATGTTGTCAACCTTTGAAAAAACACATCAAAGCGGGCTCAAAATTTAATCAGTATGTTAGGAAAGCCATTTTTAAGCCATCATAACTCAGGATTTGGCCCACCTCATGAGCTTTCTCTTGCAAGGGAAAAAGTTGTCAATGCACCATAAAATGTCACAATCTGGAATTTTCTAACTTTTCTAGATCTTAAGATAAAAGGTCTCAAAAATGTTGTGACATGTATGTGCACATGATTGTATACAGTTGTGTGCTGATCTGAATTCTGTATAAGAATTCTTGAATAAATGTCTATTTTGGGATTAAGTTAATGGTGAATCTGGCTGAAGCCTTGTAATTCCTGTTTTAAACCGTTCCTTGCTTCATAAGTTCTGACTTCAATATTGATTTTTCTTTTTCTTTTTTTCTTTTGTTCATTGCCAAACATAGACCATTTTGTTTTCCTTATCATAAATCATGTTGGTATTTATCCTTTTGGTTTTCCTTCATGTCCTGCCAAAATTCTGTTGGCAATTTGCAGAGTTTTCTTGTTGATTCGTATTTTTAGATTGAAAAACATAGCTTCCTTGCAGACTGCAATTGAGTTTGGCCAGTTCAACCTGTCACAGTCTACTCAGTGGATATCAATGATTTATCTAAATGTATTTTAGGTACACTAAACAAATTTTTGTATCTATAATTATTATACTCATATATAAGCAATTTTGATATTCAAAATATTTTATTTTGAATATCCACACTTATAATAATTAGCAATATGTGTACTCTGTGATTCTAAGAAATGCAACTGATGAAGTAAAATAGGATTTCATGCTTTTATTAGTAAAAATGTGGAATTTAAAGAGTAAAAGTAATTAAAACCAAAAATTTTTAAAAATCGGTTTGTGGTCAACTGAAGGCTATTCTCCAGGCTCGCTGCAATGCAAATCTCTAATCATGTTTAGGAAATGCAATGTGTATTGATATATTTCATATATGCCATCATTTTTAACGCCATGGATAAATCAGTCTATATTTTAAAAATATCAATTGAGTGAGGTACCCAAGCTTTTCTTCATGAAGGATAACTGAACTTGAACAGGCAACTTGTGTGTATTTAAAAATAACAAATCTTTGAAAGATTGAATTGTACAGCTTTTCAGCAATGTTTTTGTTAAATTGCAGCTTGAGAAAGGTTTAAAAAACTAATAGCTTTGCATACAACTTTTTCATTGAAAATTTTTTTTTCTTATATGAAAGCATTATACCTTCAAATTTTTCAGACAATAGAACTCTCTCTTGTTGTTTGTATTGTTAACACAACACTGGCTGATCCATTCTATGGCTTAAGATGTACTATCTGAATGTGATAGTTAACAGAATTTTTCCAGTGTTAACAATGCTATGACATTGGATACAGACAATATCTTTTTTCTTTGTTAGGCTTGGATTTCCATACCTTGACCCTGTTCAGTAGTTGAAGCCACATAGGATTGAACGCTGTATTTGTGTGACTTGTACACCAAGCTGACTTGTTGGTGGAGGGTGATTTTTTTTTTTTTTTTTTTTTTTTTTTTTTTAATCAAAAAAAAAAAAATTTTTTTTTAATAACCAGTTTCCAACAGTGTTCTCTGTCTATAATCTGAACTTATCCCTCTCCAGATATAGTCAGCCATCCTAGATCCTTCTAATCTGTCTTTGATTATGGTTTTACGCTCATTGAGTCAGATTTTGAGAGGTCTGCCTGTTTTTCCAGTTAAGATTTTCTTATGTTTACAAGGAATAAAGTCAATACAGTTATTGGTAGACTTATGCATGGTGAATTCACTTTAATGAGCAAACTTTGGAGAGTTTGAGAACTAATAAAAGTGATCCTTATGTTATGGCTCCATGCAGGCTTTCTGCAGCCCCACCTCATCTCATAAAGGATGTAGATCCTGAAACTGAGGCACCCTTCATAATATTTTTTAGTATTTACGATATCCCTTTGAAAAATCAATAACAACCCATATCGATATATTGATTTGAGTGTATAAGTCAGACAAGTGCAGAGTTCAACCTGATGTGGCTTCCTCTACTGAACTGAAACAAGGTATGGCAATCCAGGCCTAACGAGGAAAGAAAAAGGTATCACCCAAATTCAGAGTTATGGCATTGCTACCATTGGAAAAATTCTGTTTACCATTATCACATTCAAATAGTACAACTGAAAAAGGCTGTAGAATGCGTTAACTACACAAACAAGATCAAGTGTCTGAAAAACACTTGTTGATGACCCTTCTCAAAACTAAGGACACCATTTTATCTTCTTTGCATTTGTGAGTTTTCCGCCCTATTATCCTATTTCTCCTTGACATCAAGAAATTTATCACAGACTTGTCTGTACAGCTAATTCTATTTGGTAGAAAAAAAACCAAAAACATGTAAGGGCCTGTGTGTTTGTTTTTTGTTTTTTTTTCTTCTTTTAGTTTGGAACTGCTTGTCAAACCATCGCATAATATAGGTGTCTCCTGTCATAATGTGGTCTGCATTATAAGGTGGACCTTGACATTTTTACCTTCATTATCGCCCACTTGTCTAGAGATCCATGAATAAGAACAGAATTTTCCTTTGAGCCAGTTAGTTTTAATATTTTTGGCTGAGCATTCGGCTCCCACCTCACCTTTACTGAAAAAGATATTTGACTTGGCAAAGCAACTGTAAAAATGAAATGAATTAAAGATTAAAGAAAAAATGTTTATGTAGTCTAGTCATTGATTATTGCCCATACCCATCTTGTAGTTATTGCGGCTTCGTTATAACATGGTTGGCTAGCGGAGGAGGCCTTTACTTTTTCTTGTATTCAAATCCAATGCCATCTTGCTGTATAGAATAACAGAATAAGTGAATTCTCTCTGCTGCTTCCTTTTATTGTAGAATCACATATGTTCAGAGAAATTCTCTTTGAGCTGTTTGCTATGTTTTTTGTCAATTGAAAACTGGTACCTGTTTGTGAACATTCTGAGCTCTACCCAAAAATAAGTGCACATACCATTCAGGGACTAAACATACCTCTTCTCTGATATTAACCCCCAGTTTGGGTAACTGGGTGATTTATTTGTATGATTGATTTTATTTCTCCTCCTCCTCCATTCTCGTTCTCCTCCTCCTCCATTCTCGCTCTCCTCCTCCTCCATTCTCGTTCTTCTCCTCCTCCATTCTCGTTCTTCTCCTCCTCCATTCTCGTTCTTCTCCTCCTCCATTCTCGTTCTTCTCCTCCTCCATTCTCGTTCTTCTCCTCCTCCATTCTCGTTCTTCTCCTCCTCCATTCTCGTTCTTCTCCTCCTCCATTCTCGTTCTTCTCCTCCTCCATTCTCGTTCTTCTCCTCCTCCATTCTCGTTCTTCTCCTCCTCCATTCTCGTTCTTCTCCTCCTTCGTTCTCGTCCTCCTCCTCCGTTCTCGTCCTCCTCCTCCGTTCTCGTCCTCCTCCTCCTCCGTTCTCGTCCTCCTTCTCCTCCTTCGTTCTCGTCCTCCTTCTCCTCCTTCGTTCTCGTCCTCCTCCTCCTCCGTTCTCGTCGTCCTCCTCCTCCTCTGTTCTCGTCCTCGTCCTCCTCCTCTGTTCTCGTCCTCGTCCTCCTCCTCTGTTCTCGTCCTCGTCCTCCTCCTCCTCTGTTCTCGTCCTCGTCCTCCTCCTCCTCTGTTCTCGTCCTCCTCCTCCTCCTCCTCTGTTCTCGTCCTCCTCCTCCTCTGTTCTCGTCCTCCTCCTCCTCCTCTGTTCTCGTCCTCCTCCTCCTCCTCTGTTCTCGTCCTCCTCCTCCTCCTCTGTTCTCGTCCTCCTCCTCCTCCTCTGTTCTCGTCCTCCTCCTCCTCCTCTGTTCTCGTCCTCCTCCTCCTCCTCTGTTCTCGTCCTCCTCCTCCTCCTCTGTTCTCGTCCTCCTCCTCCTCTGTTCTCGTCCTCCTCCTCCTCTGTTCTCGTCCTCCTCCTCCTCCTCCGTTCTCGTCCTCCTCCTCCTCCGTTCTCGTCCTCCTCCTCCTCCGTTCTCGTCCTCCTCCTCTGTTCTTGTCGTCCTCCTCCGTTCTCGTCCTCCTCCTCCTCCTCTGTTCTCGTCCTCCTCCTCCTCCGTTCTCGTCCTCCTCCTCCGTTCTCGTCCTCTTCCTCCGTTCTCGTCCTCCTCCGTTCTCGTCCTCCTCCTCCTCCTCCTCCGTTCTCGTCCTCCTCCTCCTCCTCCTCCGTTCTTGTCCTCCTCCTCCTCCTCCATTCTTGTCCTCCTCCTCCATTCTTGTCCTCCTCCTCCTTCTCCGTTCTCGTCCTCCTTCTCCGTTCTCGTCCTCCTTCTCCTCCGTTCTCGTCCTCCTTCTCCTCCGTTCTCGTCCTCCTCCTCCTCCGTTCTCGTCCTCCTCCTCCTCCGTTCTCGTCCTCCTCCTCCTCCGTTCTCGTCCTCCTCCTCCTCCGTTCTCGTCCTCCTTCTCCTCCGTTCTCGTCGTCCTCCTCCTCCGTTCTCGTCGTCCTCCTCCGTTCTCGTTCTCGTTCTCGTCCTCCTCCTCCGTTCTCGTTCTTCTCCTCCTCCGTTCTCGTCCTCCTCGTCCTCGTCCTCCTCCTCCGTTCTCGTCCTCCTCCGTTCTTGTCCTCCTCCTCCTCCTCCGTTCTCGTCCTCCTCCGTTCTCGTCCTCCTCCGTTCTCGTCCTCCTCCTCCTCCGTTCTCGTCCTCCTTCTCCTCCTCCGTTCTCGTCCTCCTTCTCCTCCTCCGTTCTCGTCCTCCTTCTCCTCCTCCGTTCTCGTCCTCCTTCTCCTCCTCCGTTCTCGTCCTCCTCCTCCTCCGTTCTCGTCCTCCTCCTCCTCCGTTCTCGTCGTCCTCCTCCGTTCTCGTCGTCCTCCTCCGTTCTCGTCGTCCTCCTCCTCCTCCGTTCTCGTCCTCCTCCTCCTCCTCCGTTCTTGTCCTCCTCCTCCTCCTCCGTTCTTGTCCTCCTCCTCCTCCTCCTCCGTTCTTGTCCTCCTCCTCGTCCTCCTCCTCCTCCGTTCTCGTCCTCCTCCTCCTCCGTTCTCGTCCTCCTCCTCCTCCGTTCTCGTCCTCCTTCTCCTCCGTTCTCGTCGTCCTCCTCCTCCGTTCTCGTCGTCCTCCTCCGTTCTCGTTCTCGTTCTCGTCCTCCTCCTCCGTTCTCGTTCTTCTCCTCCTCCGTTCTCGTCCTCCTCGTCCTCGTCCTCCTCCTCCGTTCTCGTCCTCCTCCGTTCTTGTCCTCCTCCTCCTCCTCCGTTCTCGTCCTCCTCCGTTCTCGTCCTCCTCCTCCTCCGTTCTCGTCCTCCTTCTCCTCCTCCGTTCTCGTCCTCCTTCTCCTCCTCCGTTCTCGTCCTCCTTCTCCTCCTCCGTTCTCGTCCTCCTTCTCCTCCTCCGTTCTCGTCCTCCTCCTCCTCCGTTCTCGTCCTCCTCCTCCTCCGTTCTCGTCGTCCTCCTCCGTTCTCGTCGTCCTCCTCCGTTCTCGTCGTCCTCCTCCTCCTCCGTTCTCGTCCTCCTCCTCCTCCTCCGTTCTTGTCCTCCTCCTCCTCCTCCGTTCTTGTCCTCCTCCTCCTCCTCCTCCGTTCTTGTCCTCCTCCTCGTCCTCCTCCTCCTCTGTTCTCGTCCTCCTCCTCCTCCGTTCTTGTTCTTCTCCTCCTCCGTTCTCGTCCTCCTCTTCCTCCGTTCTCGTTCTCCTCCTCTTCGTTCTCGTCCTCCTTCTCCTCCTCCGTTCTCGTCGTCCTCCTCCTCTTCGTTCTCGTCGTCCTCCTCCGTTATCGTCCTTCTCTTTCTCCTCTTCAGATGTAATTTTTTCTAAGGATTTGTTATAATAGATCATGAATTTGGCCTTCTACATGTAAAATGTTTGAACTCTAGAAGACCATATTCTATAAAGTGAAGTAGCTATCAAGATGTTTTAATTGGAAGCGAGGGGAATCAATTTGAAAAGATTTTATTCAAGTTTTCATGCTGATAAATCAAATGATATAGGTTTATTCATTGATTACAGCAATTGTTTCTGGTGATAAATGATTTTTTTTCTTTACTTCGTTTCTCAGTGCTATTCATATTTTACCACGATCTGTTTTAGTGTTTGCTTCTTGAAGAAAGTTTGAAAAACTGTTTCATTCCAAAGAAATTCTGGAGTAATCATTGTTTTTTTTTTTATTGAAGTGTAATTTAATAAACTCTTTGAAAATCAGTATTTTGATTGTTTTTAAATTTAAAAAATTTCAATGTTTATCTAGATTTCTAATCAGTTATTCTTTAAAAGTCATTAATGCCGAACAAAATTCATTTCTAATTTTTGATGTTTTAATAGGTTTGATATAACTGTTTAAAGGGAAATTCTTGAAATCTTGAGTTAGTTTATTATCTATAGTTTGATTATTTTACAAGACCTCATGTTCACCCCTTTTTGATGTAACGTCTGTATCAATATCCCAAATCTCTTTTACCCGAAGCTGACATAGACTGGGAGAGTAAAGGAATTAAAGTAGACGGCGAGTATCTGAGCAACCTCAGATTTGCAGACGACATAGCCCTTTTCGTAGAGAACCTACACGACCTCCAACTAATGATAGATGAACTAAGAGCAAAAAAGTCGGTCTACATATGAACTTCAGCAAGACGAAGATCATGTGCAACAACCACATCAAGGATAAAAACACTAAGATCGAAATCGAGGACACAGAACTGGAGGAAGTAGACCACTACATCTACCTAGGACAACGAATCTCCATGAGACCCTCAAAAGAAGAAGAAATCAAGCGAAGAATCACACTAGGATGGCAAGCCTTTGGCAGAGCTAGCTCAACCTTCAAAAATAAGAAGATCCCATTAATCCTAAAGAGAAGGGTGTATAACCAATACATCCTCCCAATAGTCACTTATGGAGCTGAAACATGGAACCTAACCAAGAGACAGACTCGTAAATTGAGAACCATGCAATGTGCACATGAAAAATTTATGCTGGGCCTCACATGCAGAGACCACAAGACAGCACAGTACATCCGAGAAAAGACAAGAGTCAGGGACATCATAGAATCCATTAAAAATCTCAAATGGCATTGGGCTGGCCATGTTGCAAGAATGGCAGACAACTGATGGACTCACGACATGGATCCCCCAAGATCGCATGCGCAACCAAGGCTAGCAGAATATTAGATGGAGAGACGAGCTAGACAAGTTCAGGAAGTACTGGCTCCGCGACGCCCATGATAGAGAAGTGTGGCAAATCCTGGGGATGGTCTATGTCCAACGACGGACGTTAGAAGACTGATGATGATGATGACAATGACATAGACATAATTCTGTTATCGGTCCGATCACTCAGCCTACTCATGTTACTGCCTTGCAAATGACCCCCAAAGAAGAGGAGTGAATTTGAGAGCATTCTTTAATCTTTCCTTATATTTCCAAAAACACTGCTTGATTTTTTTTTATTTGCTATCATTATTGCAAATGGGGTGATTTATTACGACACCCTATTTTTACAATTTATGAAATAAAGAACTCCTATTGATATATGATAAGACTAACGATGGAATTAAAACAATTTATTGGGATACAACAGTTTAGGAAAAAATTTTGGAGTTGAATTATTATTCAAGAAATCATCTTTTGAAGCCCAGGTACAGAGTGGAGTCCCACAGAGGACTGTCTGGAGACTCATTCTTTTTTTGTGTACTGAAATGATATAGGAACCTGTTCAAATACGACTTGTTACAGAAATTGAAATTATGAGAATGATAACTTTGTAGACAAACAATCTGTTAAAATTATCTTTTACTTTGCAGTACGTACTATATTTTATGACGGAATAACTTAACGAACATTAAACTATCAGGGTTGCTGTTTTGGCCAGATTTTATAAAATCTGACCTTATAATAAAATCTGGCCTCTTTGAAAAGCACCTATTGGTTTGGCCATATTCAAATTTTTGCCATTCTGACTTATTTGCAGTATTTTTAATAAATTTTTATCTTTCCTACGTGCAGTATTGAATTGTTACAGATTATTTTTCAGACATACTACTGTTTGATCACTACAATCTTTATTTTTCTTTTCAGTTGCTTTTAATCGCAACTTCACTCGGGATGTCACCGTAAAATTGTTGAAAAATCAACTGGAAAATTAAGAATTTGGTTAAAAGTAGTATAACTTTTTTTAAAGAACCAGTAATGATTACAATACTTAATCTAATGAAAATCATAAAGTAATTGTTTTTATATACAATTTTGGCATTTTTATAGTTATAACAAAATATTAAAATTATTCTTACTTGGCAATACTACTACTACTACTACTGCCTTTTATAGCAAAAAACAATATATGATATAATATGTTGTAAAACTTGAATTATTCTCTATTAATGTATGATTAGATCTAGTATTTAAGATATATAATGGACACTTTTATTATATAACTGCTTAAAAATTGGCCAAAATTTGTGAATCCTCTTGGTTTTCTTTGATGAATTCTCTTTTTTTTTTTTTTCAATGAAGAAAGCAGCAACATTTGTTTTAATTTTGATTTTTCTATAATAAATTATGATAATTCCATCGTCAATTCCTGCGAACTATGAATTATCTAACTGAACTACTTTGGTAAATTAATTTACTAAAACAATTAAACTCAAAAAATAATTTTAATTGTTGTATCTCAATGATTTTTTAATTTCATAGTTTGTCTTATGGTGAATTAATAGAACATTAATCATTAAACTACCAATGAAAAATGAACCAGATCTTTTTGATTTCAAATTCAAAAGGTAATTTGTTTATAAAATTATTGCATAAGAACCCCCTCTTAACATTCTGAGTTGATGGGAAAAAATCTCATTTGAAAATCATTTAAAAGAACTTATTTTAAATTCACAGAAATTAGAAGGATTTTGTTTTTGAATTATTCACATTATACTTTTCTTCTCTTTTTAGTTTCTCTCTCCAGGGTTTAAAAAAAAATTTTAATGTGTTACTGATAAGTACTGTTGGTATTATAAACAATGAGTCCTTCTGGTAACCTCTTTTTACGTCATCAGAATGGCAGCGCTTTGATCTTATATTCCTCTTGCCTGTTGATATTACTGAAGTATCTTGTGTCAAGTTTTTTTCTTTATCCTCTTCAATTTGAAAACACTGCAAGAGTTAGTTTAGTCCTCCATAGAAAGGAAGCTATGGCTGTGATTTTAAACCTAAATTGAAGTAATCGGAGAGGGTAAGTAATGAGAAAATAAGTGAAATACATGCAGCTTCTATAGCAGCTTAAGAATCACAGGTCCTGCTATACTCTCAATGTCTGCTGCTTTTTTTTTCTGTGAAAAATGTTAAGAAACCAATGACAAATTTGTTGTTCACAGTTTCTCATTCATGGTTAGCAAGAACCTATGAGAGAATAGACCTGTATATGATCAGTTATCTTTTTTTACTGGCTTCTGATAGATGCAAAACAACACGCTGTATTTCAGTCAGGTCCGCATTCAACTGTCTTTCGCAATAATTTCTTAGTAGTTTTTATCAGAACTAACTGCATCTACCTGAGCTATGTGGTATAAGTGATGAATAGAAATAACAACCACTATAAATTTTGGTATAATCTTTGTATTCTACAAGACTTAAAGTGCTATGTACATAATTCTGTCTGCTCCCAAGTAAAATTTTTTAATGTTATAACTCCTGTGCCGTACGATTGATGAAAATAGAAAGCCTTCTTTGCATGAAAAAAAAAAAGTTTGATTTCATTTTGATTTTATAAACTTTTGATCCTAAAAGAATAATTTTATTCATATTTTTTTTCTTGATTAAATGAAATTAGATTTAATTGATACTACATACAGATATTTAATTTTCACCAATTAGGTGTAACATGTACAACAGGATATTTGAAATAAGATATTTTAAATTAGTCTGAAATATATACTAAAACCTGGATCTGCCCATAAGGCCACCTTATATTCATAAATTTCAGGTCCTGAACATGTATCAATCAATCGAAATATCAAAATTTCGCCTAATCCCCTGTGTGGCACGTGCTCGCTGTGTTGCTGTTTATTTCTTTCTCTATTTTCAACAACTTACGAGTTAAACAGGGTAGAACTGTCTTTGGAGGTTGTGAGCTAGATAGGTGCACTTTGCATGCTTCTCAATTTGGGGGTCTAGTCACTGATGGAGCTGAAACATGGAGATTGACCGCAGTCTCAAAAGCTTGCAACGTACACATGAAAGAATCCTGCTCAACCTCATGTGAAGAGATCACAACACAGCGCGATATATTAGGGAGAAAACAGGAGTCCAAGATATCATGGAATCTATTAGAAAACTCTAATGGCAATGGGCTGGTCATGTTGCAAGATGGAGAGCACAGCTCCCAACATGGATCCACAGAGATCATTTGTGCAACCGAGGCAGGCAGAATATAAGATAAAAAGACGAACTAGAAAAATTCAGAAAGTACTGGCTCCATGACGCCCATGATAGAGAAGTGTGGCGAATCCTCTGGAAGTTTCATGTCCAATAACTGACGATAAAAGACTGGTGATGTTTATATGGAGAGTCTAATTCTGGTATTATGTATAGTCCAAGGTGTCTCATGATGGATTTTGGTTTTATAAGACGTCTGCTTTCTGTTTCATATTCAAAAAACTGTCTTATGAATTAGAGTTCCTATTTGAGTTTAGATTTTCCAGTTAAATGGCAGGAATATCTTCACCACTGCCTTATTTTCAGAATATCAGCCTTATATCAATATTAAATTTCCATTATTTCTGTTTCTAATCTGTACCAAATGTAATTGGTTGGGTTTAAAATTTCTGGTCAAGATAGTTTTTCTGCTGTTTCAAAATTTTATTCATTCATTCATTTATCTGTTGTTGTGTCGTTGTTTTTTTTTCTATTCTAGACCCTTTCGGAAATTAGTTAGTTTTTAAGAAAGTTTTACTAAAGGTTTTATGATGGGTGTTATATTTCCAATGTAAGTAACATGCATTTACTTGCCTGCATTTTTATGGAGGTTCAGCTTACAGGAATTTTTTTTCTTCTTAATTTTTTCTCTAAAATGACAATATTTAAAGATAAATTTGAAACTTGATGTTTCTCGGTGTAAGATCTTCCAATGAAATTAGTCATAATCATTCAAATGTCAAAATCGGAAAAAAAACAAAACTTTTATGTTGACTTGACAGGCGTTAAATTTTTGGTGTTATTTCTTATATTTTGATATCATCATTATCATCATCAGTCTTTCAACGTCTGTCGTTGGACATAGACCTTCCCCAGGATTTGCCACACGTCTCTATCATGGGCGTCGCAGAGCCAGTACTTTCTGAATTTGTGTAGCTTCTCTCTCTATCTAATATTCTACCGGCATCGGTTCTGCATGTGATCTCTGGGGATTCATGTGAGTTGCGATGTGATGTCCATTGGTTGTCTGCCATTCGTGCAACATGGCCAACCTACTGCCATTTGAGATTTCTAATGGATTCTATGATGTCCCCGATTCTTGTCTTTTCCTGGATGTACTGTGCTGTCTTGTGGTCTCTCCATGTGTGGCCCAGCATAAATTTTTCATGTGCACCGTTCCATAGTTCTCAATTTGCGGATCTGTTTCTTGGTTAGGTTCCATGTTTCAGCTCCATAAGTGATTATCGGGAGGATGTATTGGTTGTACACCTTTCTTTTTAGGATTAATGGGATCTTCTTATTTTTGAAGGTTGAGCTAGCTCTGCCAAAGGCTTGCCATCCTAGTGTGATTCTTTGCTTGATTTCTTCTTCTTTTGAGGGTCTTGTGGAGATTCGTTGTCCGAGATAGATGAAATGATCTACTTTCTCCAGTTCTGTGTCTCTTCGTCTTGCTGAAGTTCAGGTGTAGGCTGACTTTCTTGTTCTCTTCATTTAGTTCGTCTATCATTACTTGGAGGTCGTGCAGATTCTCTGCGAAAAGGTCAATGTCGTCTGCAAATCTGAGGTTGCTCTGATACTTGCCGTCGATTCTAATTCCTTTACTCTCCCATTCTAGTCTTCTGAAGGCAGGCTGTGAAGAGTTTGTCTGAGCTGGTATCACCTTGTCTCACTCCTTTCTGGAGCTGAAAGGGGTCCGAGTCTTCATGTAGCCTGATAAAGGAGCTGCTGTGATTGTATATATGTTTCAGCACTGACATATGCTGGATCTATACCTTGTCGAGTGATGGCCTCCATGACCATAGGGATTTCTACTGAGTTGAACGTCTTTCTGAAGTCGATAAATGCTACAGTGCGTGGTGGCTTGTATTCTGCAACTTTTTCTTTCAGTTGATTTATCGAATGCAGATGGTCCATGGTCAAGTAGCTTCATCTAAAGCCAGCTTGCTTTTGTGCTTGGTTCTCATCAAATGTTTTTGTGATTCGGTTGGTGATGATCTTTGTGAAAAGTTTGTATACGCAGTTGAATAGGCTTATAGGCCTGTGGTTGTTGAGGTGTTTCGGGTTTCTTTTTTTTTATATAAAATCATTATGATGGCAGTGTTTTAATCATCTGGGACTATTTCGTTTTAGACACAAGTTGAAAAGGATGGCCAGTTTCTTAGTGATGATTTATCCGCTTTTCATAGTAGGTTGATGGTGATGTTTTCTGATCCAAGGGCCTTCCTTTCTTTGTCAGTATAATGGCTTGTTTCAGCTCTGGCAGGCTTGAATGTCGCACAATCATCGTTAACTGAAAACTTATTCAGTATTATGATTCAATAAATTTATATTTATATGTATTAAAGCAATTTTTGCATAAGAATATTTGATTGGAAAAGACATGAAGATGCTTTTTTCTTTGGTAAAATTTGGTTCAGCTGACATTTGGAATCAACTGGCAACTATTCATAGTTATTTAATTTTTCTGATGTCAGTGGTAGACTGACTATCTATCTATCTCTCTCTCTCTCTCTGACTATCTCTCTCTCTCTCTGACTATCTCTCTCTCTCTCTCTCTCTCTGACTATCTCTCTCTCTCTCTCTGACTGTCTGTCTGTCTGTCTACCCCCTCTCTGACTGACTGTCTGTCTGTCTGTCTACCCCCTCTCTGACTGACTGTCTGTCTGTCTGTCTACCCCCTCTCTGACTGACTGACTGTCTGTCTACCCCCTCTCTGACTGACTGTCTGTCTGTCTGTCTGTCTACCCCCTCTCTGACTGACTGTCTGTCTGTCTGTCTACCCCCTCTCTGACTGTCTGTCTGTCTGTCTACCCCCTCTCTGACTGACTGTCTGTCTGTCTGTCTACCCCCTCTCTGACTGACTGTCTGTCTCTCTCTACTCCTCTGACTGACTGTCTGTCTCTCTCTACTCCTCTGACTGACTGTCTGTCTCTCTCTTCCTCTGACTGACTGTCTGTCTCTCTCTTCCTCTGACTGACTGTCTGTCTCTCTCTTCCTCTGACTGACTGTCTGTCTCTCTCTTCCTCTGACTGACTGTCTGTCTCTCTCTTTCTCTGACTGTCTATCTCTCTCTTTCTCTGACTTTTCTCTCTCTCTCTCACTGACTTTTCTCTCTCTCTCACTGACTTTTCTCTCTCTCTCACTGACTTTTCTCTCTCTCTCACTGACTTTTCTCTCTCTCTCTCTCTGACTTTTCTCTCTCTCTCTCTGACTTTTCTCTCTCTCTCTCTGACTTTTCTCTCTCTCTCTCTGACTTTTCTCTCTCTCTCTCTCTCTGACTTTTCTCTCTCTCTCTGACTCTTCCCTCTCTCTCTCTCTCTGACTTTTCTCTCTCTCTCTCTCTCTGACTCTTCCCTCTCTCTCTCTCTCTGACTCTTCCCTCTCTCTCTCTCTCTGACTCTTCCCTCTCTCTCTCTCTCTGACTCTTCCCTCTCTCTCTCTGACTCTTCCCTCTCTCTCTCTCTCTCTCTGACTCTTCCCTCTCTCTCTCTCTCTCTGACTCTTCCCTCTCTCTCTCTCTGACTCTTCCCTCTCTCTCTCTCTGACTCTTCCCTCTCTCTCTCTCTCTCTGACTCTTCCCTCTCTCTCTCTCTCTCTGACTCTTCCCTCTCTCTCTCTCTCTCTGACTCTTCCCTCTCTCTCTCTGACTTTTCTCTCTCTCTCTCTCTGACTTTTCTCTCTCTCTCTCTCTGACTTTTCTCTCTCTCTCTCTGACTTTTCTCTCTCTCTCTGACTTTTCTCTCTCTCTCTCTCTGACTTTCTCTCTCTCTCTCTGACTTTTCTCTCTCTCTCTCTGACTTTTCTCTCTCTCTCTCTGACTTTTCTCTCTCTCTCTCTCTGACTTTTCTCTCTCTCTCTCTCTCTGACTTTTCTCTCTCTCTCTCTCTCTGACTTTTCTCTCTCTCTCTCTCTCTGACTTTTCTCTCTCTCTCTCTCTCTGACTTTTCTCTCTCTCTCTCTCTCTCTGACTTTTCTCTCTCTCTCTGTGACTTGTCTCTCTCTTTCTGTGACTTTTCTCTGTCTCTCTCTCTCTGTGACTTTTCTCTGTCTCTCTCTTTCTGTGACTTTTCTCTGTCTCTCTCTTTCTGTGACTTTTCTCTGTCTCTCTCTTTCTGTGACTTTTCTCTGTCTCTCTCTTTCTGTGACTTTTCTCTGTCTCTCTCTCTCTGTGACTTTTCTCTGTCTCTCTCTCTCTGTGACTTTTCTCTCTCTTTCTAATTTAGGGGAGTAAACTCATCACTATTTGTTGAACTCAACTGATGTATAAGAATTCACATTTTCCTACCATGATTTGAAATCATGGCCAAGTGATTGTTAGGTGGCTCACTTACTAACTGAGCCAAACTGACATGTCTATTATGTTTACTATACAAAAAGTAATCATTTTCAGTTGGAATAGATGTAGGAGATATGTTTGACCTTGCAGCAAAAAGTCATGTTCAATTCTCAGCTTTGAAGTCTATCTTCAGAACCTAAATTTACAACCGAAACCCGATTTAAGATTTTCCTTACCCTATTAAAATAAGCTGCTTGTATAGTATGGGAGTGATGCTTCCCTTGCAAGTCTTTACTGCATTTCCTTGATAGAGAGTTTATTGTTTTGTTGCTATCAACTGAATTTTATATCAGAGAATTAAACTCATCTGACCAAAATGGATTTTCTCGTACTGCTTCTGATTAGATTCAGTTCAAGCATTGAACTAAGTAGAACTTGGCTCCACATTTTGCAATGTTTTTTTTTAAATCAAGAGGACTGTGAACTGTTATTTGAGAACCTTTTTTCAAAATTTAGATTCAAGCATTTTTTTCATTTAATGTTCAAACTTTCAAGCACCAAGTTTTTGTGGACAAATTCATCTTTTTTGAAGGGCTATTGAGAGAGGAAGGTTCATGATAAGGCTTGCTGTGAAGAAATGAAATGATCAGTATGGCAGAAGATGATCACATAGCTCGAACATTATACAGTAAAAATTTCATATCAAAGTTCTACTTAAAAACTATGTGTCAGTTCAAACTTATTGATCCACCTTCATATAAGTATGTTGACTTTGAAATGTAGTTTGTTTCTTTTCTTTGTTTGGATTAAGAAAAAGTATGTTGGGTCAAAAGAACAATTTATTTTCATCGTTGCTATTAAAAATGAGTGAAGGTTGTTTAAAAATCAAAATACAGTCTGCAGTCTCTTATGCGCGTTTGATTGTCAAATCACTGTAATATTTTGGTTTTTCATTGAAAAGTCATAGTGTATTTACCAAGATAGGTTTTACTGTCCCCACTACTGTGTACTTTGGACACCAATCATTGGAGTTTTTTGGGTGAAATAACTTGTCACAATCTTCCTCCAGATTGCCTCAAATTCACTTTTCATAGTGTGTGCCTGGCAAAGAGGCATTCAATACCATATCCAAATGATCGGGGAAGAAGATCAATTGAACTTAGATATGAGATCATTGAAGAGACAATACTCTGCGTTGGATGTGTCCTCATTTGATTTTTTTCTATGAATTTTGCAACTTTGTCCATGTAGCAAAATTGTTTACTTGGAAGAATGAGACAATTCTTCTTCTATTTCACCTTATCTGTTGATGAATTGAGCAAGAGTACTCGGTGAGTAACTATGTTACAATAACTGGTTTGCGAAAGTACTCCTCCAAATATGACTGTAGCAAATAGTTCAACTTTTTTTGGCCTAATTTTTAACTGATTGGATGACCATGTATTAGTTAATAACAAAAAAAAAAACATTATTATAACTATTTACGATGAGGTGAGGTTTTGGGATTTTGATTGGTCTGTTATGCTTAGGTATATGTACAATTTGCTTGTGACAGCTTGTTCATTTGTCTATATTATTGTTTTACAAAGAAAGGAAAATTTAATATCCACAAATTGTTTGTTTTTTTTTTTTTTCTAATTGTTTTACTCAGAAGTCGTTTACGTTGTTGATTTTTGCCGTGGTAAAACCATATAATCTTGCATCATAAATAGAAGTAGTTGGAACCATTCAAGATTAGAGACAATTGTCCATTGATTTTAGGAATGTTTTTCATGCCAAGCTTATGTGTGTTAATTGACAATCCTATTGTCTGGTAGGGATTATTTGCTTCTATGACATCTATAAAAGTCATGATTTACTCAAAATTATTCTGATTTTTTTGACATCATGAAACCTGCACGGGATGAGAATATGTGAATGTTGGTCCTTCATCACTTTTCATGGATTTGTAGATTGAGATGCATTGTTTCTTGTTCTCCAATTCCTCTTTTGAATGGAAATGTATTGCCTGGAAAGGATTTAAATTTATTGTATAATTAAATAAATAATTGATGAAAGGTAGAAAAGTCAGTTTTGGTTGTGGTCTAAGTCTATTGCAGAATGACAGTGAGTATTCCTTACTTTATAGCAACTATGTTTTGGTGCAGAATGATTATTTTCTGATAAGTTTATCAATAATTCTTTGGAAAATAATCTAAAAAAAACCCGAACAAACATGAACTAATGTTCTTCATCAATCCATCAGGGGTCTGCTTAAAATTGTCGTTATGTAATAAAAAAGTCAGTTGAGTTACACATGACCTGTCATGAATCTCGAAGCAGAGTAAATTTTCATCACTCTCCAAGAAATAAGTGTTCTCAGAGAACTAGTTTTGTCTGTTATGGTCTCCCATATCATGAACTCAGCTTCAAGGCTAATTTTCCTCCTTCCATCAGATTAGAATAGATGGGGTTGCCGGTCTCACTTGGAAGTTCATCATGTATAAAAAAAGTATTTCACTTCGTTCTGTGAATTTTCTAAGCAACTGGTAAAAATCACGTGCATCTAAGAGAGACTGAAAAACACATCGGGCGAAATGTTATAAAAACGTGAAGATACTGTTCAAACAACAGTTGGTATGGCGTAAGTAAGTATAAATAGCAACCGACTTGCACTATGTTCTATCTCATGACTCTACTTCAGCTTTAATGGACCAAGGGAAACAACTCCTTTTTCCCCTGTGATTGTTTCAATTCGGTCTCATTTTGGAAAAAAAACTTTAAAAAGTGTTTTCAAGATAAAAACATTGAAAATGTTGGTGTTTTTGTTTTTTTTACCAATGTTTTAAGGTTTGATGATTATTTATAAAAAAAACCCCATAATATTTAAGACTATTGAAAAAAATCGATAACACATCAGATTATTTATAGCATAATGAAACTGATGTAAGATCAAGAGGTATCTGGGTTCTTGTGAGTCCTTGTCTAACCCTAAGACTTGGATTCAAGTCTTACGTGGGAGGCATTCTCTAAATAAAAACTGTTCGGTAACCTGAGAACCAGCGACGATAAATATGATCCCATATGCACCAGTGACACGTGTTTAAGAACTAGGTTGAAATTCTGACCTAATAATACTTATATAAGGTCTTTGGTATTAGCTGCATTTATCTATGTTCTGCAATGATGGGGGTGAGTCGGGACAACTATCTGATGCAATTCTATTTCTAAAATAGCATAGTTTCTTACGGGCGAACAGCAGCATGTGTATGTTGAGTGTTGCTCTAATTAAAGGGAGGTAACTCGAAGAATCTAATATGTAGTGGAGAATCATAGATCAACTGTTTGTGTTGCCGGACCAACTGATAACAGGATCGCGTTATTGTTACTAGATTCTTTTTAGTTATTGTTACAAATAAGAAACCTTTCTTAATTATTTATTTCTGCGTTAAAAGATTATAAATACTGCTTATTCGTAGTTATTAAGAATTATTATTAACCTATTTGCCCCTTTCATCAAATATTAACCTTTTTTGAAGAAAATCCAATCTCCTCTGACGTTAACATGTTTGGCATGATTCATTTTATGGCCTTATCCAGATTTGATATGTAATGTCCATAGCAAAAAGTCTCTTTTAACTGTGGAGAAAAGCAAAAAAAATTGTTTTGAACAAAATTAGGTGCAAGTATTGCTGTTAATATCAGCAATGCTTGCACCACCAGTGAAAGAGACTGATTAAAGACTCTGATATTTGATATTACACCTGAAGAAGGTTGTAGAATTATTTGTCTGAAATGTTATGTTAATATCAAAGATGGGAAGAAAGCATTAGATTGTCCAGAAAGAAAAAACGGTTGGAATGTTAATGATTCTTCTTGAAGTTATAGGCATTAGTATAACAAGTATTCAGTTAAGATGAACTGGAATTCATTGTTGTACATATTTGCATAATCTATCCATTTGTGAACCAATATAATTTTTCGATTCAGAAAGGCAGATATTAATTGTATTATTTTTGGTAGGTGCAACACATCTTTATTGGTGCCTGAAAGTAATTATTCCATGTAATTAGTGTTATCTAAACCATCTATTTTAGCCTTAATTGGAATTTTTCTGGCGTATATTTTGTTTTTATGACAAGAGATCATATTTACAAAACAAAAAATACATTGCGTAAGCCTAATACACAGAAGTACGAAAAAGAATGGGAATGCTCAGCACTTCCCACACCCCACTCAAGAAAATATCTGAAATTTGACCAGTTACAAAGATGTTTTATAGGATGAGTATTTTGATATATACGGGCTAATTTTTCATCAGTGTATTGTTCAAATAGAATTTTAGTTGAATATAGTGAGGGACGGGGGTAATGACCCCCTTTACTACCACAGGACTGTGGAGCTCTTCAAATATCATAAGGTTATCTTATGTTTTGGGTATATATTCTTGGTATATTGTTAAAAAAATGAGCGTCTTTTGTAACCAATCTTAACTGCATTATATTGGTCTCATTGACACCAGGCTTGTAAGAGTTCTGGACCTTGTAACAAATAAAACAGTTGACAGAAATGGATTATCTTACTTTGTTTGGTCGCTATGTCACAGAGTTTTAAGTTATTAAAAAATCTGGATTAAGATTCGGTTCGGCAAATCAGTTGTTTTTTATGAAAATGCATTACTTTTTTTCTACAATAAATTAAGAGAATAAAGATATAACATACTCTAATAAGAATATTATCTTATTTCTATAAATTATATGAATTAAAATATTATTTTGAGTGCATCAAGATCATGTTTGCATTTAGCATGGATGGATTTATTTTCTTCTGTCTTCTTCCAAACATTACTTTTCTATAGCATTTCTTCTACACATAGAAGAAAGTATTGTTTATGAAGGTTTGAACCTGGTAGAGGCATCAAAACGCAAAAATTTTGAACAATGGGGGGCAAACTATGTGCTGAAATGATGGTATGGCTGAGGGCTAAGTTTCAGCCTGTGGCCTTGTCTCTAACATTCAAAATCTGTGCATTTTGATGCCTCTTCTGGTCTTCTAAAATTCTAGAATGATGAATAATTGACAGACATTTTCATGGAAAAGTCCCCTCCACCATAATGGTTTTACCTATTCTAATATTTAGAAATAGTGACATAGGAGGAGAGGGCAATGTCACTTTAAATGGTTATATCAAATACTGCAGGTCTTGATCATTTGGATAACCATAAGGTGCACCACATCCACAAGTGATTCTTTTCTCTTTTCTTTGATTATTCCTGTTCACTTTTTTCTTATTCTTAGGTTCTAGATGAAATTAATTCTGTTCTACATTAGTGTCCTTGAGCTTTTTAAAAATCTTTTTTTAGCACACTAGAGATTGAAGACTTGGCTTTTTAAAAGGAAAAAAATCATTCTAAAACTTTCATGTACATTCTCAAATAAGAAAAGGAAACCTTGTATTTTGTTCATAATGTCTTCACATTTTCTTCTCCCCTGACTAACATTTGCCAAACTTGTAACAATATGATATTTTTATTTTTATTCAAGATTAATAGATGATCTTGCCTATGATATACATATATTGTATATTGCCTATGTATCTGTATTTTAGATTGCAACTTCAACCATCTTGTTTTTAGCTTAGCTTTTGCTAGTATTGATTTGAATTCATGGATAATGTATTGTTGGCTTGACGATTCATTAATTATTAGCTCGATCTCACTTGATAGCTATTTAGTATTGAAATGGATTTTTTCCTTGAAGTTTAATCTAACAAATGTCTCTGTCATCAACCATTGAACAGATAGATACTTTTTTGTTAGAAGAATTACCCTGAGGAGTAAAAAATTAACTCTAAAAAAATAGTTGTATAATACTGTCAATCTAAATATATCTTAGTTCTTTGTGTGAATTCTTTAAGAGTGCAACTTGTTGCCTTCTTTCGCTTGAGGAAGACACACTACTCATTTGTTTGCAAATACAAAACTTGAAAATCATCTTGAAAGTTGTTGATATCTTTTCTTCTAGTTTTGTAAATTTTCCTAATTCCATTTCAATAGGTATGATTTAAATTCTATTTAATATCTGAATCTAGTGGTTTTAAACTTCTGTACTCCACATGTTGTAATATAGAAATGCTTGATATGACACCCTATTTTAAAATCTCTACGCAATATGTTAGGAATAATGAATAAACAGGTTATTTTCATGCATGCAGTGATTTTTTTTTTCCCTTCCCTTAATGCTTCGCCTAAAATCTTGTATTTTGTTTCTATATTTGAAATCTGAGAAGAAGAGTAATGTACAACCTAGAATTGGCCTCTTGGGTTTCATGTGGTAGATGGATTTTAGTATTATAGATAGTTTCATATTATTGGATGAACTTTACCTTCATAACTGCTCTCCCTCACTACTCATTATCTACCTATCTATCTATATTCACACACACACACACACACATGCGCAGAAATGCACATTAAATTTGATTCTTTTTATGTAACTGCAAAACATTTGAAAAGTATATTTATATACCACAAACTATCATCACAAGCATTTCATGAAGTAATTCGGTTCTCAAGCTACTATTGGTTCTTTTTGAGTTTTCAAGTAAGAAAAAAAAACACAATGAGGAAAAAGTTTTTCACTTGACCTAGAAAAGGCACTTGGCTGCTAAAACTGTCATACATGTGTTACTCACTCTGGAGACTCTGTGTGAACTAACTGTACCCCCCCCCTTTTTTTTATGGATTCTCTTGGTTCCCCTGTAGTTGAGTATCTTACATCATCATTTTTCTCTCATATTAGAAAAAAATGAACCGAAAATTTCAGAATCAAAATAAAATTACTTTCTTACAACCAATCTATTTTATTTATTTTCATTCTAGAAATTTGAATTTTGGTTTAGGGATTTATTCAGATTATTTTCTCTAATTTTGTTGGTTCTTTCTCTCAGTAAGCTAAGCAATTTTTTTCTTGTAAAGAATAATCAACTCTGATAATTCTTGGACTCTGTTGCAAGTAAAGTGATGTTCAGTCTCTTTAGATCAGTAGAGGGCATTTCCAGTCCTTATTTCTGGGTATGGGAATGCCCTATTGAAAAGCAATGCTATTTTATTTGTAAGATCTGTAAATTTGAATGTATAATTTAGTGAGGAAAAAAACAAATTGACCTTAATTTCAATATATAAGATATTGAAGACAATTCAGTAATAAAAATTCGGTTATGTGACAATCAAAGAATTGCAATGATATGAATATAGATTTTGTTTTTCATTTTAAATTACATTCATTTACCATCTTTGAATTTGATCTCATTAATTATTTTGTTGTTCTAATTTTCTATATTTTCTTCAAGATTGAGTAGAATGTATTTCACGTTGAAAATTAAGATTTTTGGGATCTGTGTTAGTGATATACACACTTGAAAAGTATACACAGTTATTGATGTATTTTTTTGACAACTTTCTTCCCCTGTAAACCTTTCCCTTATATTTATATCATGAGTAACGCTTCCCATGGAGACATTAATTGAAGCATTAATTGATTAACTAATCATTATTATCTAAACAAATCCTCTTTAAAATCTCAGTCTTCAATTGATTTGATATTGTCTCCTTCATCAACTTTTGCTGTGCCAGAGAAGAGCTTTGTGATGAAATAATATTTCAATTGTGTTATTTTGTAGTTGGTCCACATTTTCTCAAGACCTAAAACTGTATTCCCTAGTAATCACTATAATTTATCACTAGCATCTATTCAGTAACAGTTGATTATATTTAACAACTTGGAGGATATTTAAGGAAATCGATAATCATCTAATTGTAAGACTTCAGGATGAAGGAATCTTCTGAAAAAGCAATGCAGAGACCAGAGATTTTTACTTCATTATTTGAGGTGATCGAGTATCACTTTTTGATTTTGGAACTAAAATCCACAGCATTGTAATTAGACTGTTTCTGTTTGTTTAGTCTTGTGGATTTTACAAGAACCAGATTGTTGGTTTTTCCTGTTGGGTTGGTTTGAAATAACATTTCTCAATCTGGTACACTGGATAGAGACTAAAATGACTTGGCCTTCAGTCCTTGTTTCCACTACCCAGCTACATTCACAACTATCATTTGGGTCTATTGTATTCAAAAATTAATTTATGAAATATAAATTAGGCAAAATGTTTGACTAGTGTTTTCTGTTAAGAAAATATTCATTAGAACTTAAATGAGCTTATCAATTGTTCTTAGATATTTTGTAATGAGTTTTTCATTCAGTAATTTTTCTGATTTTTTTTCTTTCTCATGTGCATATCAAACACTTTTTCTGGAGAAAATTTGTCCATTGATGTTTGCATATATTCATAAAAAACTATGTACTTCTGCAAAGTGGTTACTAATAAATTTTGAAACCATGAAAATACTCATTTGTTAATAATTCTAATTGGGGGGTTCGATTCACGCTAACACATCGGTTAGTTAGTTGAAGTTGATACATGATGGTAGGTACCCTGAAACAATGAGAAAATATATATATATAGCTTGTAAATATGGTGGAGTGATCTGTGGATAGACACTACACTTGGATGCAAGTGGGGGCTGGCTGGATTGCACAGGTGTCTGATCAAAGACCGGAAACACCAAATGATCTTGGGTTCATTGCTGTATATATGTTGCACCTATCAAACCCCATTGTGTATTTGTTTTTGTATTTTTTAATTTTTTTAAGAGGAAGAGAAATGGTTTTTGAAGTCACTACCTCTCCAATAAAGAGGTGTATATACTCGCAGTGTTGATTCAAAAAGGTCCTAGTACATAATGACCATTGCAAATGGTTTTGAGACAAAATATCCAAGCAGAAAGGGCCAATGCAATAATGTCCAATTTATACATTTATAAGCACAACATGCACATACATGCTACATATGCATCTGATTACGTGCAAACACATGCTCTAAATGACACGCACATACTGCATGTACAGATGACACATAAAATCAGATAGAATTACTTTACTCATATAAAATATGTTAAAACCAAAACACAACCGATTTATACACACTTGATATGTACTCAAATATACATTTTTGCACACATATACACGTACTCTACATGCCACAGACATAATACACATACCACATATACCTGCAGGCTCTACCTTCTCATGCACACGTACCATTTATGCTTACACATTCAATATATACACCCTAATATACACATATGCAAACTATATGTATCCACACATACACACTTACTGTGTATTAACATTCTGCATACTTACTCACAAATGCCATATACATACAAAATATTTTTTTTTAAAGTGTCAAATAAAAATATTTTTTGATTAATTTTATTTGATGAATTATTATAAATCATAATTGATATGTGTGCTGACTACTTCCCTTCAGCTTTCAGTTGATTTAAAAAAATTTTTTCTAAATATTTTAACTGATTTGAATAAAACTTATGATAAAAATTTCCTACAATGGACCTCAGAGATTTTCTCCTGCATCTGTAATGCCTTTGAAAATCTACTCAAGGTAATGTTTTTATGCACAGAAGATGTGCAACAGCAATTTTATGTTTGTTTCAAAATAAAAAAAATCCCCTTTGCTTAAATACATTATGGTAGAAAAAAAAAAGAAAAATCCTTCAAGTATTTTAAACTTTTTCATTCAGGCCATTTGGAGAAATGAATTAGGTTATCATCATCATTAGCCTTTTAGTGTCTGTTGTTGGACATGGACCTTCCCTCAAGATTCACCAGATCTCTCTAACATGTGTGTTGCAGAGTCAATACTTTCTGTCCAACAGTTATCTACCATTTGATTTTTCTAATGAATCTTATGGTATCTCTAATATATAACCTGCCCATTGCCATGTAAGTTTTCTAATAGATTCTATGATGTCTTGGACTCCTGTTTTCTTCCTGGTATATTGTGCAATCTTGTAATCTCTCCATATTATGTTGAGCACTTGATTTCCCTTTCTTTTGAGGATTTCATTAAGATATCTTGTCCAAAGTAGATGTACTGGTCTACTTTCTCCAGTTCTGCATTTTGATTTTAATTTTGATTATTGTCTTTGTCTTCAACATGTTTGTTGTACATGACATAAGTTTTTTTTTCTTTTTTTTCTTGTGGAGACCAACTTTCTTGCTTTTTTTTCATTCAGTTTGTCTAGCATTATTTGGAGGTTATGAAGGTTTTTGGCAAAAAAGACAGTATAGCCCACAAATCGGAGCTTGTTGAAGTATTCACTGTTTATTCTGATTCCTTTGTTTTTCCCAATCAAGGTTTTGAAAGATCATCTCGAGGTTTGCTGTGAAGAGTTTTGGTGAGTTGATATCACCGTGGTTAAGCAGTGTGTTGGTAGATATGTTGCAATATTCTAACATATATGAAGTCTACACCTTGCTGTTCATCAATAACCATGGGGATTTCCTTGGAGTCGATAAACTGTGCCTCCACACATTAGCTCCCTGGTCCTTTGTCCCAACACAGACTATAAGGAATAAATTGTGTTTTATTTTCTACAATTAAGGAGATACTTAAGTCAAGTGTAAGATAAAGAATTCTTCCTATAAAAATAGAATTTATTAAAAATTCTAACTGGTAATTTATATGCTAAGGTATCTCCAATTACTCATAACCTGGAGTGAGGTTATAGAAACACTTCAACAAATCATTTACAAATCAATGGGAGACTGTCTTGTGTTCATTTGATAAACCTCTCAGTACCAACTTTAGTTTAAACTATTCTTTTTAAAGCTACTGTAACATGCCAAGTTAAGAATGCGGGACTTTTTATGTGCATGTGTGTCCAGCTACTTCTGGCTAGATATCTCTGTTTATTTGATAAATTTTTTCATTGAGATTAGAATCATCCAAGTTGTTTAGTGTCAACAGTGCATTTGGATTAATAATTACTTCTAATTTAGCAACTGTTCATTTGACATCTTGAATAAATAATGGTTTTATAAATTCTTACTTGTGGAAATGATTTGTGACAATTTTTTTTTTTCTAAAAAAATGTTTTATAAACAGTTGGAAACATTTGACGCGCATTTGAAACAGCTTAAACATTATGTGAATGTTATTCAACCACTTGAACAGGGGCCAAAAGTAAGAAGAACAGTACACAAATGGCTGATGAGAGTGAATGCTTTTGTATATGTATAAATTAACTTGAAGAAATGCTGTTAATAGTGATTTTTTTTCTCCACACACCGAGTTAATCATAAGCGTTAAGTATATCAGTTGATAATCTGTTAAATATAATCATAAGTGAAATGTTGGGAGAGTTTAGATAATCAGTTTTAACAACTAATGAAATGAATGCTGTGGATGCCCATGCACGTTGAAAAAGAACCTGTGTGAATGATCCCAAAAATCAAGCAAAACTTTTTCTGCAATCATTTGGATGCTAGGTTGTCTATCATTTCGGATGATTTGAAAAAAAAACCCCAAAACCCAACAAACTTTTTTGAACATTTTTGCTGGTTCTTGACATGCATTGACATTCACAATGTTCGAACCCCTCTCGACCCCTTCCAAATCTCTTGTACCACTTGATACATTCTTCCTATAAATTGGTTTATAAAAAGATTCAGAAGGTGTTTAGTATAAATTGGTTTATAAAAAGATTCAGAAGGTGTTTAGTTCAAATTCACTGGAGAATTTCAAATTGATGTGTTACTTTTCATTTTATTTTATTTTTTTTCACATATTTACAACGCGACAGAAAAACAGTTTTCTTAATGTCAAGTGAAGCATAACAGGTAATTGAAGATACTAGGGGATTGAAACTTTGAGGAGCTGTTTATACTTGCCCATTGTCAGATGTATACCACATGGTTCATGCATGCATGCTATGGTTTGACTAACATAAACCTAGTCTTGTTATTCAATGGTGAAACCTAGCAAGTGGTTGAAGGACCAAAAAAAGAAACTTCCTCCGCATCTCATGACCTAATTGCAAAATAGATGTTTGGAAAAAATCAATATGATACATTTATGAACAAGAATATATTGTGGAATGTTTTGTTTAATAATGGTTTCTTTTCATGTAAGAAATTAGATTTTTTTGTTTTTTCCTCCTCTACAAAACAAACTCTTTAAGTGAATTGAATGTCAATAGAGTATCTAAATCAGAAAGGCTTACTTATTCATAGCTGGCCAATCTTGAAAGGTTATATAAGTACCAGATGAATAATTTGTTCATTTATTTCTCAAAAACTTTTCTTGTATCTTGTGTATCCTGGTAAATTGCATCAATAGAAACACTAATTACTTATTATTTAGCTATGCTGATCTCATAGTTGTCTATTTGATATGCTTACCATTTGGCTATCTTTTGAAAGTTGTTATTGATTCTGATTTTCAGATTTTGGAAGTCTTTTTTGGGAGGGGGGGTGACTTTTTTTTTCCCTGAACCCCACACCCTGACTTGAATTACTGAAGGAAGGGACCAGAAACTTCACAAAATGAACTGATTTATCATTACTGCTGCCCAAGTACCTAACAATCGAACTTATTCGTTACATCAAACACATTATGATGTTATCAAAAGCAAGGGAGACAAAAACAAGATCTCTCTTCTATACATCTTTACACACTCTCACTCACCCTGAGGGCGCACTCATGTTTGTTCTCTTTGGAGGCTACCATCTGTGATCAACTGATCATTTTTTTCCTGTTTTTACCTTACCTTTTTGTAAAACTAGAGTTGGTAATGGTAAAGTAGAATGTATTTGAATGGTTTTTATGGATGATGGAGGAAATAAATTTATGGGTAAAATAAGTTAAATTTAAAATTCATTAAAAATACTAAGGCTGAGAATCAGAATTTTTGTATAAGTAAAATTAAATATACATAGATCTGAGATAATCACATCCACATATATCAACATTGTTATAATGGATTTTGGGCAAGATTGGCGATTTTTTTTTTTTTTTCTTTCTCTTTTTTTTTTTCCCCCTTTTCTCTCTCTTCCGCTTTTCTCCCTTCTATAGAGGGTTAACATTTTCTGCTTAAGAAATCGCATTTTTTCTGTTCATGTAATTTTTTCTTATAAATCCATTGACCTAATTCAAACTATGCATTTACTTATTTTTATTTTCTACAAAATAAGTGTACGATTATTTGAAAAACAAAAAAAAATTCAAATTTCACTTGATTTTTGTGTAAACTTTTGGTTGTTATAAGATTTTTTTTTTGAAATAATGAAACAAAATGTTCAGTAATGCTAACCCCCTAGACCACTAACCCTAACTTATAAACTTGTTGTGGAATTCAAATAAAAATAGTGCTGCCAACAAGTGTTGAATTCAGCATGGAAAGGGTGACCATCACCTGATACTTGGGTTTTAATCTTGAACTAGTTGCATTCAACAACAGTATTCTCCTTTCTAATACTTCATTAATTATATTTTCTTTCTTAGAAAAAAAATCCACCTATATGAATACATAATCATCATCATCATCAGTCTTTTAATGTCCGTCGTTGAACATAGACCTTTCCCTGGATCCGTCACATTTCTCTATCATGGGTGTCACGGAGCCAGTACTTTCTGAATTTGTCTACTTCATCTCTCCATCTTGTATTTTGTCAGCTTCGGTTTTGCATGTGATCTCTGGGGATCCATGTTGTGAGTCACGATGTCCATCAGTTGTCTGCCATTCTTGCAAAATGACCTGCCCATTGCCATGTAAGTTTTCTAATAGATTCTATGATGTCTCAGATTCCCATTTTTTTCCTGGTATATTGTGCTGTCTTATGATCTCTCCATGTGAGGTTGAGCATGATTCTCAGTTTGCGTGTCTGTCTCTTGGTTAAGTTCCATGTTTCAGCTCCATAGGTGACTATTGGGAGGATGCATTGGTTGTATCCTCTTCTTTTTAGGATTATTTGGATCATCTGGTTTTTGAAGGTTGAGCTTGCTCTGCTGAAGGCTTGCCATCCTAGAGTGATTCTTCACTTGATTTCCTCTTCTTTTAGAGATCTCATGGAGATTTATTGTCCTAAGTAGATGTAGTGATCTACTTTCTCCAGTTTTGCATTTTTGATTTTGGACAGTTATGTTCTCATCCAGGATATGATTGTTTTACATGATTTTTGTCTTACTGAAGTTCATGTGTAAGCCAACTTTTTGGCTTTCTTTGTTTAGTTCATCTAGCATTAGTTGGAGGTCATGTAGGTTCTCTGCAAAAAGGACGATATTGTCTGCAAATCCGAGATAGCTCAGATATTCATCTATTTTGATTCCTCTATTCTTCCAGTTCAGGTTTCAGAAGATCACATCGAGACAGGCTGTGAAAAGTTCGGATGAGCTGGTATCACCTTGTCTTACTCCTTTTGGGGGGGTTCCAGAGTCTTTATATAGCCTGATAAAGGAGTTGCTGTGATTGTATATACCTTGCAGTACTTCAATGTGTACAGGGTCTACAGCTTGTAAAGTGATGGGAATTTCTACAGAGTCAAATGCCTTCTTGAAGTCTATAAATGCTACAGCGAGTAGCATTTTGTATTCTGCTGCTTTTTCTCTTCCAGCTGATTTATTGAATGGAGATAGTCCATGGTCAAGTAGTTTTTTTCTAAATTCAGCCTGTTCCCATGGTTGGTTTTAATCTAGTGTTATAGTGATCTGGTTATTGTTTTCTTTGAGTGCGTTATTTTTACAAAAACTGATTTTTAAGCAAAAAGAACCTGTTTAATTTGGTGGGGGGAAATCATGTGTACATAGTTTTCATCAAATTAGAAATACATATTCATATACTTATACTAATTTTTTTGGAAAAAAAAATTAGAAGTAAATAAATACATAGAAAAAAAAATTGTTTTCTTCAACTAAATATTCTTTCTATATAAACTTGGGAAAAAATCTTGAAATGACAAACAAAAGTTGTCGAAAAAATCAAGTGAAATTAGTATTCATGCTTATGGCCCTCTGTAGTTCAAATTGTGAAAAATATCCGACACACATGGCTGCCTAAGAATGTCCATGTATTGGGGGCTGGTGGGGTTGGGCAGTCGGTTTTTATAAGGCCATGTTGTTAGGGTGTCATTGTTTTTAGTTACTTAGTTTCTGAAATTGTTTTGCTTAGGAAGGATAAAAAGACCATTGTTGATTCTAGAGGTTAGGCTTTTAAGAAGGAAATGATAAGTGAACCTGACATGACCCTGTGAACTACACCTAAATAGAAGGCACTTTGTTTTATAAGACTTATCAGCAGGGGTGGGAGTTTATGTAGAGGAAGTTTATTTCATTTCACCAAGGCTTCTTTTGATGATTTCTGAATTGAAGTACAGTTTATAGTCTTTATAGTATTCTCGCTTATTTAAATTGATGAAGCTTTGTCAATCATTATTAAATAATGACTCTAGAATTTTTTTTGTTGCTTTTTATCTAAACTTTACTCAGGCAGCAAGGAAATAGGAAAATAAAGCAAGATATCAAAGATGGAAGAAAATACTAGTAAAAAATTCTGACTTCATAGTTTTGTTGACAAAAATTTCTGTACAAGTTATGAAATAGAGAAAAATTATTCACTCGCGAGAGAGATTGGAGGCTAAAGCTGTGTATAAGTACTGTTAGATAGATTTGAATGACACTACTACTGGAATTGAAAGATTATGAAAAGTAACGTTTTGTTGAGAAATCTAAAAAAAATGTGGATGTCTAGCAAGTCAAATTTGGAAATGCTGTCCTCCTTAAAAGAAAAGGATACTGCATAGACTGGGAAGTTCAATTAATAAATGAAGATGAGACTTTTTTTAACTACATTAAAAGGAAACTGCACATAATCTAGACACGTGGATTTTGTTCATGTGTGTATGAGATTAAAGAAAAGTTGATCTTCATCACAGTAATCTCTGATTGAATTATATCTTCTTTGTCTTAAACTTTGCCATTGATCACTGGGTGTCTGTCTTTGTCTCCTTGGTTTCCCTCATCTACCTGTATGTCATTACTAAGTCACTCCTCGAATAGAATTCATATTGTGAGCCCAAACAAATTATACCGGGGGTTCTCCTGTACGAATCTTAGACTACTTGAGTTTCCTGTGCATTCATTTATCCTTATTTTTTTTATTAAGAATAAATTCAGATAGTATTTAGCTTTGATAATTGGTCTCCTGTCACTTCATGCAACTGCTGAATGTGAAAATTGAAAATGCTCAATAAAACTTAGTTTTGTTGGGTTTAGATGATGTTTCTTTTTGAGTGACGCATACGCTTTCTTTGG
>CAUOPZ010000285.1:0-15000 GCA_963457665.1 Thysanoteuthis rhombus
CAAAAATGCATTTTTACCGCATACATAACTGAGCCGTCAAAAATGGTCTTTTGAATGTCATTTTTACCTATCGATTTTATGGCTTTTTCTGGCATAGTTTGACGTGCTGATTACAACGGTACCATTGGATCGGGTGGATTTGATGTATTTTTCGATTCAGCCCAATTTGATGGAAATAGCCAAAATTGACCAAAAATGCATTTTTACCGCATACATAAGTGAGCCGTCACAAATGGTCTTTTGAATGTCATTTTTACCTCTGGATTTTATGGCTTTTTCTGGCGTAGTTTGACGTGCTGATTGCAACGGTACCATTGGATCGGGTGGATTTGATGTATTTTTCGATTCAGCCCAATTTGATGGAAATAGCCAAAATTGACCTAAAATGCATTTTCACCGCATACATAAGTGAGCCGTCAAAAATGGTCTTTTGAATGTCATTTTTACCTATGGATTTTATGGCTTTTTCTGGCGTAGTTTGACGTGCTGATTGCAACGGTACCATTGGATCGGGTGGATTTGATGTATTTTTCGATTCAGCCCAATTTGATGAAAATAGCCGCTATTGGTCGAGAAGGCACTTCCAGCACATACATAAGTGAGCCGTAAAAATGGTCTTTTGAATGTCATTTTTACCTTTGGATTTTATGGCTTTTTCTGGCGTAGTTTGACGTGCTGATTGCAACGGTACCATTCGATTGGGTGGATTTGATGTATTTTTCGATTCAGCCCAATTTGATGGAAATAGCCAAAATTGACCTAAAATGCATTTTTACTGCATACATAAGTGAGCCGTCAAAAATGGTCTTTTGAATGTCATTTTTACCTATGGATTTTATGGCTTTTTCTGGCGTAGTTTGACGTGCTGATTGCAACGGTACCATTGGATCGGGTGGATTTGATATATTTTTCGATTCAGCCCAATTTGATGAAAATAGCCGCTATTGGTCGAGAAGGCACTTCCAGCACATACATAAGTGAGCCATCAAAAATGGTCTTCTGAATGTCATTTTTACCTATGGATTTTATGGCTTTTTCTGGCGTAGTTTGACGTGCTGATTGCAACGGTACCATTGGATCGGGTGGATTTGATATATTTTTCGATTCAGCCCAGTTTGATGAAAATAGCCACTATTGGTCGGGAAGGCACTTCCAGCACATACATAAGTGAGCCGTCAAAAATGGTCTTTTGAATGTCATTTTTACCTATGGATTTTATGGCTTTTTCTGGCGTAGTTTGACGTGCTGATTGCAACAGTACCATTGGATCGGGTGGATTTGATGTATTTTTCGATTCAGCCCAATTTGATGGAAATAGCCAATATTGACCAAAAATGCATTTTTACTGCATACATAAGTGAGCCATCAAAAATGGTCTTTTGAATGTCTTTTTACCTATGGATTTTATGGCTTTTGCAGGCGTAGTTTGACGTGCTGATTGCAACAGTACCATTGGATCGGGTGGATTTGATGTATTTTTTGATTCAGCGTAATTTGATGAAAATAGCCGCTATTGGTCGAGAAGGCACTTCCAGCACATACATAAGTGAGCCGTCAAAAATGGTCTTTTGAATGTCATTTTTACCTATGGATTTTATGGCTTTTTCTGGCGTAGTTTGACGTGCTGATTGCAACAGTACCATTGGATCGGGTGGATTTGATGTATTTTTCGATTCAGCCCAATTTGATGAAAATAGCCGCTATTGGTCGAGAAGGCACTTCCAGCACATACATAAGTGAGCCGTCAAAAATGGTCTTTTGAATGTCATTTTTACCTATGGATTTTATGGCTGTTTCTGGCGTACTTTGACGTGCTGATTGCAACAGTACCATTGGATCGGGTGGATTTGATGTATTTTTCGATTCAGCCCAATTTGATGGAAATAGCCTATATTGACCAAAAATGCATTTTTACTGCATACATAAGTGAGCTGTCAAAAATGGTCTTTTGAATGTCATTTTTACCTATGGATTTTATGACTTTTTCTGGCGTAGTTTGACGTGCTGATTGCAACGTTACCATTGGATCGGGTGGATTTGATGTATTTTTCGATTCAGCCCAATTTGATGGAAATAGCCAAAATTGACCTAAAATGCATTTTTACTGCATACATAAGTGAGCCGTCAAAAATGGTCTTTTGAATGTTATTTTTACCTATGGATTTTATGGCTTTTTCTGGCGTAGTTTGACGTGCTGATTGCAACGGTACCATTGGATCAGGTGGATTTGATGTATTTTTCGATTCAGCCAAATTTGATGGAAATAGCCAATATAGACCAAAGATGCATTTTTACTGCATACATAAGTGAGCCGTCAAAAATGGTCTTGTGAATGTCATTTTTACCTATCGATTTTATGGCTTTTTCTGGTGTAGTTTGACGTGTTGATTCCAACGGTACCATTGGATCGGGTGGATTTGATGTATTTTTCGATTCAGCCCAATTTGATGGAAATAGCCGCTATTGGTCGAGAAGGCACATCCAGCACATACATAAGTGAGCCGTCAAAAATGGTCTTTTTAATGTCATTTTTACGTATGGATTTTATGGCTTTTTCCGGCGTAGTTTGACGTGCTGATTGCAACTGTACCATTGGATCGGGTGGATTTGATATATTTTTCGATTCAGCCCAATTTGATGAAAATAGCCACTATTGGTCGAGAAGGCACTTCCAGCACATACATAAGTGAGCCGTCAAAAATGGTCTTTTGAATGTAATTTTTACCTATGGATTTTATGGCTTTTTTTGGCGTAGTTTGACGTGCTGATTGCAACGGTACCATTGGATCGGGTCGATATGATGTATTTTTCGATTCAGCCCTATTTGATGAAAATAGCCGCTATTGGTCGAGTAGGCACTTCCAGCACATACATAAGTGAGCCGTCAAAAATGGTCTTTTGAATGTCATTTTTACCTATCGATTTTATGGCTTTTTCTGGCGTAGTTTGACGTGCTGATTGCAACAGTACCATTGGATCGGGTGGATTTGATGTATTTTTCGATTCAGCCCAATTTGATGGAAATAGTCAATATTGACCAAAAATGCATTTTTACTGCATACATAAGTGAGCCGTCAAAAATGGTCTTTTGAATGTCATTTTTACCTATGGATTTTATGGCTTTTTCTGGCGTAGTTTGACGTGCTGATTGCAACGGTACCATTGGATCGGGTGGATTTGATGTATTTTTCGATTCAGCCCAATTTGATGGAAATAGCTGCTATTGGTCGAGAAGGCACTTCCAGCACATACATAAGTGAGCCGTCAAAAATGGTCTTTTGAATGTCATTTTTACCTATGGATTTTATGGCTTTTTCTGGCGTAGTTTGACGTACTGATTGCAACGGTACCATTGGATCGGGTGGATTTGATGTATTTTTCGATTCAGCCCAATTTGATGGAAATAGCCAAAATTGACCTAAAATGCATTTTTACTGCATACATAAGTGAGCCGTCAAAAATGGTCTTTTGAATGTCATTTTTACCTACCGATTTTATGGCTTTTTCTGGCGTAGTTTGACGTGCTGATTGCAACGGTACCATTGGATCGGGTGGATTTGATGTATTTTTCGATTCAGCCAAATTTGATGAAAATAGCCGCTATTGGTCGAGAAGGCACTTCCAGCACATACATAAGTGAGCCGTCAAAAATGGTCTTTTGAATGTCATTCTTACCTATGGATTTTATGGCTTTTTCTGGCGTAGTTTGACGTGCTGATTGCAACGGTACCATTGGATCGGGTGGATTTGATGTATTTTTCGATTCAGCCCAATTTGATGAAAATAGCCAAAATTGACCTTAAAATGCATTTTTACTGCATACATAACTGAGCCGTCAAAAATGGTCTTTTGAATGTCATTTTTACCTATGGATTTTATGGCTTTTTCTGGCATAGTTTGACGTGCTGATTGCAACAGTACCATTGGATTGGGTGGATTTGATGTATTTTTCGATTCAGCCCAATTTGATGAAAATAGCCGCTATTGGTCGAGAAGGCACTTCCAGCACATACATAAGTGAGCCGTCACAAATAGTCTTTTGAATGTCATTTTTACCTATCGATTTTATGGCTTTTCTGGCGTAGTTTGACGTGCTGATTGCAACGGTACCATTGGATCGGGTGGATTTGATGTATTTTTCGATTCAGCCCAATTTGATGGAAATAGCCAAAATTGACCTAAAATGCATTTTTACTGCATACATAAATGAGCTGTCAAAAATGGTCTTTTGAATGTCATTTTTACCTATCGATTTTATGGCTTTTTCTGGCGTAGTTTGACGTGCTGATTGCAACGGTACCATTGGATCGGGTGGATTTGATGTATTTTTCGATTCAGCCCAATTTGATGAAAATAGCCGCTATTGGTCGAGAAGGCACTTCCAGCACAAACATAAGTGAGCCGTCAAAAATGGTCTTTTGAATGTCATTTTTACCTATGGATTTTATGGCTTTTTCTGGCGTAGTTTGACGTGCTGATTGCAACGGTACAATTGGATCGGGTGGATTTGATGTATTTTTCGATTCAGCCCAATTTGATGAAAATAGCCGCTATTGGTCGAGAAGCCACTTCCAGCACATACATAAGTGAGCCGTCAAAAATGGTCTTTTGAATGTCATTTTTACCTATGGATTTTATGGCTTTTTCTGGCGTAGATTGACGTGCTGATTGCAACGGTACCATTGGATCGGGTGGATTTGATGTATTTTTCGATTCAGCCCAATTTGATGGAAATAGCCAAAATTGACCTAAAATGCATTTTTACTGCATACATAAGTGAGCCGTCAAAAATGGTCATTTGAATGTCATTTTTATGTATGGATTTTATGGCTTTTTCTGGCGTAGTTTGACGTGCTGATTGCAACGGTACCATTGGATCGGGTGGATTTGATATATTTTTCGATTCAGCCCAATTTGATGGAAATAGCCGCTATTGGTCGAGAAGGCACTTCCAGCACATACATAAGTGAGCCGTCAAAAATGGTCTTTTGAATGTCATTTTTACCTATGGATTTTATGGCTTTTTCTGGCGTAGTTTGACGTGCTGATTGCAACGGTACCATTGAATTGGGTGGATTTGATGTATTTTCGATTCAGCCCAATTTGATGGAAATAGCCAAAATTGACCTAAAATGCATTTTTACTGCATACATAAGTGAGCCGTCAGAAATGGTCATTTGAATGTCATTTTTATGTATGGATTTTATGGCTTTTTCTGGCGTAGTTTGACGTGCTGATTGCAACGGTACCATTGGATCGGGTGGATTTGATATATTTTTTGATTCAGCCCAATTTGATGGAAATAGCCGCTATTGGTCGAGAAGGCACTTCCAGCACATACATAAGTGAGCCGTCAAAAATGGTCTTTTGAATGTCATTTTTACTTATCGATTTTATGGCTTTTTCTGGCGTATTTTGACGTGCTGATTGCAACGGTACCATTGGATCGGGTGGATTTGCCGTATTTTTCGATTCAAACCAATTTGATGAAAATAGCCGCTATTGGTCGAGAAGGCACTTCCAGCACATACATAAGTGAGCCGTCAAAAATGGTCTTTTGAATGTCATTTTTACCTATGGATTTTATGGCTTTTTCTGGCGTAGTTTGACGTGCTGATTGCAACGGTACCATTGGATCGGGTGGATTTGATGTATTTTTCGATTCAGCCCAATTTGATGGAAATAGCCAAAATTGACCTAAAATGCATTTTTACTGCATACATAAGTGAGCTGTCAAAAATGGTCTTTTGAATGTCATTTTTACCTATGGATTTTATGGCTTTTTCTGGCGTAGTTTGACGTGCTGATTGCAACAGTACCATTGGATCGGGTGGATTTGATGTATTTTTCGATTCAGCCCAATTTGATGAAAATAGCCGCTATTGGTCGAGAAGGCACTTCCAGCACATACATAAGTGAGCCGTAAAAATGGTCTTTTGAATGTCATTTTTACCTTTGGATTTTATGGCTTTTTCTGGCGTAGTTTGACGTGCTGATTGCAACGGTACCATTGGATTGGGTGGATTTCATGTATTTTTCGATTCAGCCCAATTTGATGAAAATAGCCGCTATTGGTCGAAAAGGCACTTCCAGCACATACTTAAGTGAGCTGTCAAAAATGGTCTTTTGAATGTCATTATACCTATCGATTTTATGGCTTTTTCTGGCGTAGTTTGACGTGCTGATTGCAACAGTACCATTGGATTGGGTGGATTTGATGTATTTTTCGATTCAGCCCAATTTGATGGAAATAGCCAAAATTGACCTAAAATGCATTTTTACTGCATACATAAATGAGCTGTCAAAAATGGTCTTTTGAATGTCATCTTTACCTATCGATTTTATGGCTTTTTCTGGCGTAGTTTGACGTGCTGATTGCAACGGTACCATTGGATCGGGTGGATTTGATGTATTTTTCAATTCGGCCCAATTTGATGAAAATAGCCGCTATTGGTCGAGAAGGCACTTCCAGCACATACATAAGTGAGCCGTCAAAAATGGTCTTTTGAATGTCATTTTTACCTATGGATTTTATGGCTTTTTCTGGCGTAGTTTGACGTGCTGATTGCAACGGTACCATTGGATCGGGTGGATTTGATGTATTTTTCGATTCAGCCCAATTTGATGGAAATAGCCACTATTGGTCGAGAAGGCACTTCCAGCACATACATAAGTGAGCCGTCAAAAATGGTCTTTTGAATGTCATTTTTACCTATGGATTTTATGGCTTTTTCTGGCGTAGTTTGACGTGCTGATTGCAACGGTACCATTGGATCGGGTGGATTTGATGTATTTTTCGATTCAGCCCAATTTGATGGAAATAGCCAAAATTGACCTAAAATGCATTTTTACTGCATACATAAGTGAGCCGTCAAAAATGGTCTTTTGAATGTCATTTTTATGTATGGATTTTATGGCTTTTTCTGGCGTAGTTTGACGTGCTGATTGCAACGGTACCACTGGATCGGGTGGATTTGATGTATTTTTCGATTCAGCCCAATTTGATGAAAATAGCCGCCATTGGCCGAGAAGGCACTTCCAGCACATACATAATTGATCTGTCAACAATGGTCTTTTGAATGTCATTTTTACCTATCGATTTTATGGCTTTTTCTGACGTAGTTTGACGTGCTGATTGCAACGGTACCATTGGATCGGGAGGATTTGATGTATTTTTCGATTCAGCCCAATTTGATGGAAATAGGCGCTATTGGTCGAGAAGGCACTTCCAGCACATACATAAGTGAGCCGTCAAAAATGGTCTTTTGAATGTCATTTTTACCTATCGATTTTATGGCTTTTTCTGGTGTAGTTTGACGTGCTGATTGCAACGGTACCATTGGATCGGGTGGATTTGATATATTTTTCGATTCAGCCCAATTTGATGGAAATAGCCGCTATTGGTCGAGAAGGCACTTCCAGCACATACATAAGTGAGCTGTCAAAAATGGTCTTTTGAATGTCATTTTTACCTATGGATTTTATGGCTTTTTCTGGCGTAGTTTGACGTGCTGATTGCAACGGTACCATTGAATTGGGTGGATTTGATGTATTTTCGATTCAACCCAATTTGATGGAAATAGCCAAAATTGACCTAAAATGCATTTTTACTGCATACATAAAAGAGCCGTCAAAAATGGTCTTTTGAATGTCATTTTTACCTATCGATTTTATGGCTTTTTCAGGCGTAGTTTGACGTGCTGATTGCAACGGTACCATTGGATCGGGTGGATTTGATGTATTTTGTGATTCAGCTCAATTTGATGAAAATAGCCGCTATTGGTCGAGAAGGCACTTCCAGCACAAACATAAGTGAGCCGTCAAAAATGGTCTTTTGAATGTCATTTTTACCTATGGATTTTATGGCTTTTTCTGGCGTAGTTTGACGTGCTGATTGCAACGGTACAATTGGATCGGGTGGATTTGATGTATTTTTCGATTCAGCCCAATTTGATGAAAATAGCCGCTATTGGTCGAGAAGGCACTTCCAGCACATACATAAGTGAGCCGTCAAAAATGGTCTTTTGAATGTCATTTTTACCTATGGATTTTATGGCTTTTTCTGGCGTAGATTGACGTGCTGATTGCAACGGTACCATTGGATCGGGTGGATTTGATGTATTTTTCGATTCAGTCCAATTTGATGGAAATAGCCAAAATTGACCTAAAATGCATTTTTACTGCATACATAAGTGAGCCGTCAAAAATGGTCTTTTGAATGTCATTTTTATGTATGGATTTTATGGCTTTTTCTGCCGTAGTTTGACGTGCTGATTGCAACGGTACCATTGGATCGGGTGGATTTGATATATTTTTCGATTCAGCCCAATTTGATGAAAATAGCCGCTATTGGTCGAGAAGGCACTTCCAGCACATACATAAGTGAGCTGTCAAAAATGGTCTTTTGAATGTCATTTTTACCTATGGATTTTATGGCTTTTTCTGGCGTAGTTTGACGTGCTGATTGCAACGGTACCATTGGATCGGGTGGATTTGATGTATTTTTCGATTCAGCCTAATTTGATGAAAATAGCCGCTATTGATCGAGAAGGCACTTCCAGCACATACATAAGTGAGCCGTTACAAATGGTCTTTTGAATATCATTTTTACCTATCAATTTTATGGCTTTTTCTGGCGTAGTTTGACGTGCTGATTGCAACGGTACCATTGGATCAGTTTCATTTGATGTATTTTTCGATTCAGCCCAGTTTGATGAAAATAGCCGCTATTGGTCGAGAAGGCACTTCCAGCACATACATAAGTGAGCCGTCAAAAATGGTCTTTTGAATGTCATTTTTACCTACCGATTTTATGGCTTTTTCTGGCGTAGTTTGACGTGCTGATTGCAACAGTACCATTGGATCGGGTGGATTTGATGTATTTTTCGATTCAGCCCAATTTGATGGAAATAGCCAAAATTGACTGAAAATGCATTTTTACCGCATACATAAGTGAGCCGTCAAAAATGGTCTTATGAATGTCATTTTTACCTATGGATTTTATGGCTTTTTCTGGCGTAGTTTGACGTGCTGATTGCAACGGTACCATTGGATCGGGTGGATTTGATGTATTTTTCGATTCAGACCAATTTGATGGAAATAGCCAAAATTGACTGAAAATGCATTTTTACCGCATACATAACTGAGCCGTCAAAAATGGTCTTTTGAATGTCATTTTTACCCATCGATTTTATGGCTTTTTCTGGCGTAGTTTGACGTGCTGATTGCAACGGAATCATTGGATCGGGTGGATTTGATGTATTTTTCGATTCAGCCCAATTTGATGAAAATAGCCGCTATTGGTCGAGAAGGCACTTCCAGCACATACATAAGTGAGCCGTCAAAAATGGTCTTTTGAATGTCATTTTTACTTATGGATTTTATGGCTTTTTCTGGCATAGTTTGATGTGCCGATTGCAACAGTACCATTGGATCGGGTGGATTTGATGTATTTTTCAATTCAGCCCAATTTGATGGAAATAGCTGCTATTGGTCGAGAAGGCACTTCCAGCACATACATAAGTGAGCCGTCAAAAATGGTCTTTTGAATGTCATTTTTACCTATGGATTTTATGGCTTTTTCTGGCGTAGTTTGACGTGCTGATTGCAACGGTACCATTGGATCGGGTGGATTTGATGTATTTTTCGATTCAGACCAATTTGATGGAAATAGCCAAAATTGACCTAAAATGCATTTTTACTGCATACATAAGTGAGCCGTCAAAAATGGTCTTTTGAATGTTATTTTTACCTATGGATTTTATGGCTTTTTCTGGCGTAGTTTGACGTGCTGATTGCAACGGTACCATTGGATCGGTTGGATTTGATGTATTTTTCGATTCAGACCAATTTGATGGAAATAGCCGCTATTGGTCGAGAAGGCACTTCCAGCACATACATAAGTGAGCCGTCAAAAATGGTCTTTTGAATGTCATTTTTACCTATGGATTTTATGGCTTTTTCTGGCGTAGTTTGACGTGCTGATTGCAACAGTACCATTGGATCGGGTGGATTTGATGTATTTTTCGATTCAGCCCAATTTGATGGAAATAGCCAATATTGACCAAAAATGCATTTTTACTGCATACATAAGTGAGCCATCAAAAATGGTCTTTTGAATGTCTTTTTACCTATGGATTTTATGGCTTTTGCAGGCGTAGTTTGACGTGCTGATTGCAACAGTACCATTGGATCGGGTGGATTTGATATTTTTTGATTCAGCGTAATTTGATGAAAATAGCCGCTATTGGTCGAGAAGGCACTCCAGCACCTACATAGGTGAGCCGTCAAAAATGGTCTTTGAATGTCATTTTTACCTATGGATTTTATGGCTTTTTCTGGCGTAGTTTGACGTGCTGATTGCAACAGTACCATTGGATCGGGTGGATTTGATGTATTTTTCGATTCAGCCCAATTTGATGGAAATAGCCAAAATTGACCTAAAATGCATTTTTACTGCATACATAAATGAGCTGTCAAAAAATGGTCTTTTGAATGTCATCTTTACCTCTGGATTCTATGGCTTTTTCTGGCGTTAGTTTGACGTGCTGATTGCAACGGTACCATTGGATCGGGTGGATTTGATGTATTTTTACAATTCGGCCCAATTTGATGAAAATAGCCGCTATTGGTCGAGAAGGCACTTCCAGCACATACATAAGTGAAGCCGTTACAAATGGTCTTTTGAATATCATTTTTACCTATCGATTTTATGGCTTTTTCTGGCGTAGTTTGACGTGCTGATTGCAACGGTACCATTGGATCGGGTGGATTTGATGTATTTTTCGATTCAGCCCAGTTTGATGAAAATAGCCGCTATTGTCGAGAAGGCACTTCCAGCAGATACATAAGTGAGCCGTCAAAAATGGTCTTTTGAATGTCATTTTTACCTATCGATTTTATGGCTTTTTCTGGCGTAGTTTGACGTGCTGGTTGCAACAGTACCATTGGATCGGGGTGATTTGATGTATTTTTCGATTCAGCCCAATTTGATGGAAATAGCCAAAATTGACTGAAAATGCATTTTTACCGCATACATAAGTGAGCCGTCAAAAATGGTCTTTTGAATGTCATTTTTACCTATGGATTTTATGGCTTTTTCTGGCGTAGTTTGACGTGCTGATTGCAACGGTACCATTGGATCGGATGGATTTGATGTATTTTTCGATTCAGCCCAATTTGATGGAAATAGCCAAAATTGACTGAAAATGCATTTTTACTGCATACATAAGTGAGCCGTCAAAAATGGTCTTTTGAATGTCATTTTTACCCATCGATTTTATGGCTTTTTCTGGCGTAGTTTGACGTGCTGATTGCAACGGAACCATTGGATCGGGTGGATTTGATGTATTTTTCGATTCAGCCCAATTTGATGGAAATAGCCGCTATTGGTCGAGAAGGCACTTCCAGCACATACATAAGTGAGCCGTCAAAAATGGTCTTTTGAATGTCATTTTTACCTATGGATTTTATGGCTTTTTCTGGCGTAGTTTGACGTGCTGATTGCAACAGTACCATTGGATCGGGTGGATTTGATGTATTTTTCGATTCAGCCCTATTTGATGGAAATAGCCAAAATTGACCTAAAATGCATTTTTTCTGCATACATAAGTGAGCCGTCCAAAATGGTCTTTTGAATGTCATTTTTATGTATGGATTTTATGGCTTTTTCTGGCGTAGTTTGACGTGCTGATTGCAACGTTACCATTGGATCGGGTGGATTTGATGTATTTTTCGATTCAGCCTAATTTGATTGAAAATAGCCGGCTATTGGTTCGAGAAGGCACTTCCAGCACATACATAAGTGAGCCGTTACAAATGGTCTTTTGAATATCATTTTTACACTATGGATTTTATGGCTTTTTCTGGCGTAGTTTGACGTGCTGATTGCAACGGTACCATTGGATCAGGTGGATTTGATGTATTTTTCGATTCAGCCCTATTTGATGGAAATAGCCGCTATTGGTTGAGAAGGCACTTCCAGCACATACATAAGTGAGCTGTCAAAAATGGTCTTTTGAATGTCATTTTTACCTATGGATTTTATGGCTTTTTCTGGCGTAGTTTGACGTGCTGATTGCAACGGTACCATTGGATCGGGTGGATTTGATGTATTTTTCGATTCAGCCCAATTTGATGGAAATAGCCGCTATTGGTCTAGAAGGCACTTCCAGCACATACATAAGTGAGCCATCAAAAATGGTCTTTTGAATGTCATTTTTACCTATGGATTTTATGGCTTTTTCTGGCGTAGTTTGACGTGCTGATTGCAACGGTACCATTGGATCGGGTGGATTTGATGTATTTTTCGATTCAGCCCTATTTGATGGAAATAGCCGCTATTGGTCGAGAAGGCACTTCCAGCACATACATAAGTGAGCCGTCAAAAATGGTCTTTTGAATGTCATTTTTACCTATGGATTTTATGGCTTTTTCTGGCGTAGTTTGACGTGCTGATTGCAACGGTACCATTGGATCGGGTGGATTTGATGTATTTCCGATTCAGCCCAATTTGATGGAAATAGCCAAAATTGACCTAAAATGCATTTTTACTGCATACATAAGTGAGCCGTCAAAAATGGTCTTTTGAATGTCATTTTTACCTATGGATTTTATGGCTTTTTCTGGCGTAGTTTGACGTGCTGATTGCAACAGTACCATTGGATCGGGTGGATTTGATGTATTTTTCGATTCAGCCTAATTTGATGAAAATAGCCGCTATGGTCGAGAAGGCACTTCCAGCACATACATAAGTGAGCTGTTACAAATGGTCTTTTGAATATCATTTTTACCTATCGATTTTATGGCTTTTTCTGGCGTAGTTTGACGTGCTGATTGCAACGGTACCATTGGATCGGGTGGATTTGATGTATTTTTTTGATTCAGCCCAGTTTGATGAAAATAGCCGCTATTGGTCGAGAAGGCACTTCCAGCAGATACATAAGTGAGCCGTCAAAAATGGTCTTTTGAATGTCATTTTTACCTATCGATTTTATGGCTTTTTCTGGCGTAGTTTGACGTGCTGATTGCAACAGTACCATTGGATCAGGTGGATTTGATGTATTTTTCGATTCAGCCCAATTTGATGGAAATAGCCAAAATTGACTGAAAATGCATTTTTACCGCATACATAAGTGAGCCGTCAAAAATGGTCTTTTGAATGTCATTTTTCCCTATGGATTTTATGGCTTTTTCTGGCGTAGTTTGACGTGCTGATTGCAACGGTACCATTGGATCGGGTGGATTTGATGTATTTTTCGATTCAGCCCAATTTGATGGAAATAGCCAAAATTGACTGAAAATGCATTTTTACTGCATACATAACTGAGCCGTCAAAAATGGTCTTTTGAATGTCATTTTTACCCATCGATTTTATGGCTTTTTCTGGCGTAGTTGACGTGCTGATTGCAACGAACCATTGGATCGGGTGGATTTGATGTATTTTTCGATTCAGCCCAATTTGATGAAAATAGCCGCTATTGGTCGAGAAGGCACTTCCAGCACATACATAAGTGAGCCGTCAAAAATGGTCTTTTGAATGTCATTTTTTCCTATGGATTTTATGGCTTTTTCTGGCGTAGTTTGACGTGCTGATTGCAACGGTAACATTGGATCGGGTGGATTTGATGTATTTTTCGATTCAGCCCAATTTGATGGTAATAGCCAAAATTGACCTAAAATGCATTTTTACTGCATACATAAGTGAGCCGTCAAAAATGGTCTTTTGAATGTCATTTTTACCTATGGATTTTATGGCTTTTTCTGGCGTAGTTTGACGTGCTGATTGCAACGGTACCATTGGATCGGGTGGATTTGATGTTTTTTTTGATTCAGCCCAATTTGATGAAAATAGCTGCTATTGGTCGAGAAGGCACATCCAGCACATACATAAGTGAGCCGTCAAAAATGGTCTTTTGAATGTCATTTTCACCTATCGATTTTATGGCTTCTTTCTGGCGTAGTTTGACGTGCTGATTCCAACGGTACCATTGGATCGGGTGGATTTGATGTATTTTTCGATTCAGCCCAATTTGATGGAAATAGCCAAAATTGACCTAAAATGCATTTTTACTGCATACATAAGTGAGCCGTCAAAAATGGTCTTTTGAATGTCATTTTTACCTATGGATTTTATGGCTTTTTCTGGCGTAGTTTGACGTGCTGATTGCAACGGTACCATTGGATCGGATGGATTTGATGTATTTTTCGATTCAGCCAAATTTGGATGGAAATAGCCGCTATTGGTTGAGAAGGCGCTTCCAGCACATACATAAGTGAGCCGTCACAAATGGTTCTTTTGAATGTTCATTTTTACCTCAGGATTTTATGGCTTTTTCTGGCTTAGTTTGACTGCTGATTGCAACGGTAACATTGGATCGGGTGGATTTGATGTATTTTTCAATTCAGCCAAATTTGATGAAAATAGCCGCTATTGGTCGAGAAGGCACTTCCAGCACATACATAAGTGAGCCGTCACAAATGGTCTTTTGAATGTCATTTTTACCTATGGATTTTATGGCTTTTTCTGGCGTAGTTTGACGTGCTGATTGCAACAGTACCATTGGATCGGGTGGATTTGATGTATTTTTCGATTCAGCCCAATTTGATGAAAATAGCCGCTATTGGTCGAGAAGGCACTTCCAGCACATACATAAGTGAGCCGTCAAAAATGGTCTTTTGAATGTCATTTTTACCTATGGATTTTATGGCTTTTTCTGGCGTAGTTTGACGTGCTGATTGCAACGGTACCATTGGATCGGGTGGATTTGATGTATTTTTCGATTCAGCCCAATTTGATGAAAATAGCCGCTATTGGTCGAGAAGTCACTTCCAGCACATACATAAGTGAGCCTTCAAAAATGGTCTTTTGAATGTCATTTTTACCTATGGATTTTATGGCTTTTTCTGGCGTAGTTTGACGTGCTGATTTCAACGGTACCATTGGATCGGGTGGATTTGATGTATTTTTCGATTCAGCCCAATTTGATGGAAATAGCCAAA
>CAUOPZ010000286.1:0-20361 GCA_963457665.1 Thysanoteuthis rhombus
TTTTTGCAAATTCTGACTTCTTTTTAGAGATCACTGCCCCAAAAATGTAAGAGGAGTAACTTATTTGTTGACCACTTTTTCTAATTTTTTCAATTGATTACCCCTAACACAATACTGCGAAAAGATATTGGTTGTATAACGGTTTCTATTGAATGACTAACAAGGCCTGTCTTAAATAGTTTTGAGTTATTAAATTTTTGAAACTATCTGTTTCTTTTGAAAACATTCAGTAGTTGCTATATCCAATTTCAGATATAACAAGCTATTGAAATGAAAACATCTGTCAGGCCTGTTGGTGCTATAACTCTTAAGCTAAGGCACAGATTAATATATTTCTGAATCTTTTTTCCAAGAATAATCACTAACAAAGATTTTTTTTTAAATCTTGAACACGGGTTGTTTTGTTAGGGTATTAGTTACCATATCCCTCTCCAGTGCTGTGGACACTCTGACCTCAAGACCACATACCGATTTTGATAGTGAAAATTTTAAAAAGGAGAAGTAAAAGAAATTAGATTAAGATAGGTTTATGAAAAAAAAAATGATCTTGGCTGACAGCAATGACAGTGAACCTCTTTAGCACGTTTTTCCAGAATCTTTGTGTTGAAATTTCAATCTTTTGTATAATTCTGTAATAGGAGTGTCACTTCTATGTATATATATATATATACACACGTATATTAGCTTTAGATAAATGCTTATAGATAAGAAGTCTCTTTTTCTAATATATTCATAAAACTAGGAGTTTGATAAAATATAACTTGAAATTTCAAAATATACTTATAAAACTGGGATAATGAAATGAAAATTAAGAAAGTCTCTCGCGTATCACCTGAAGAACTATGGCCAGTCTCTGCTAACACGATTGTCAGTGGTGTGCCATTTCAGACCTATTGGATACAAGGTAAATATGGTAGTTAACAGAAGAAACAAATTTCTGGCTTACCTCATTCCCATTGTTGACTTATTTTGGAAATTTTTATAAAACTGAGGTATTCCTAAGCAAGCCTCAGCAAAGACGGCCAAAAAGCCGACAGTCTCCACATAGAATGTGCTTTCAAGGAACATGAAGTTCATTAAGGTCAGAAAGGCCACAAAGAAAAGTAAAAATTGAAGATAGCTGGCGAAATCCGTCCACTTCCAGAAGTAACGTGTGTCGAAATCTACAAAACCAAAAAAAGAGAAAATTGAATTTTAAAAAAAGTTTTGATTTTAGCAAAAATATTTTCATAATATAATTATGATTTATTGAATTTTCTCAAACCTAGATAAGCTTTACCTGCCTTGGATAATGATTTTTTCTTCAAAGTTCCAGAATTCCTGACATAATGTACTGAAATATACTTAACATACTGAATTTAGAGCTTCCTGATAAATATTAGTTTACCAATGCAGTCAAAAAATAATGGCAGTACTCAAATAATGTTGCTATTGCATTGTACCCATAAGATATCAAAAACATTGTGTTTCTCTGTATTTTCTTGTTTATGTTTAACCAGAATGTACATGGATTTTTTTTTACACATTCAAAAAAAAAAGAAATAAATAAAGGAAAGTACTTTATGGCATTTAATAGTTATCTACCAAGACAAATGTAACAACCAAAAAATATTGACATACACATGGCATATATAACACAAACAAAATTTACAGCCCATGAATTTTACTTTGGTACAACAAAAATCACAAGGGTCACCTAATTTACATTTTTAAGGGAGTTAAAGACTCCTTCAGATACACATTAGGAGTCAAAAGGCTTCATTACACTTTGATTCATCCTTTTCAAATGTTTTCCTCCATATTGGTCTATAATTTGGATAACTCAATTACAAGCACAAGACTTCCTTCCTGAGTGAATATGGATATCAAATGGTGACAAAAATCTTATCTAACTTACTCACACCATATCTATGTCAATGTAGACCCACAACTCTAAAAACTGTGTGGTTTGAGAGTGTTAATCTATAAATATAATGCTATTTGGACTATTTGTACGACCTAAACTTTTTTCATGGCTGCTAATATACAAACAGACTACTGCTCTTTGTGTCTCTGAAGTCATTTTAACTCTTATTGCTTTTTCAGTCATCCATAGTCTTTATTCTATATGTCATATTTTAGTGTATCCAACTTGATAATTTTATCAATAAACTATTTTAGCAATTTTTTTTCTACTGGTCAATCCCGTGGCATAAATAACTCCCTTCTTAATCACTTTGATGTAAAAAGGGGTCAAGGGGGCTTACTTAGAGTAGCCAAAAGTAAATAAAAAAAAACCATGGTAAACAATCTGACACACCCCAATCAGAAATAAACTCATAAAATTGTGAAGCTGAAAAAGACATTTAATAAGATAGTGAACGTTTTCAATTGGATTAAAGAACTCCAACATAATGAGAAAATGAATTTTTTTTTTAAAAAGAAAGGAGAAACAAAAAGAAGAATTATTTTCTAAACAAAATTTCTCATGCATAGGTACACCTTGATTAGTGTAGTTACTGTTCAAGGTCTTATTTTAATTTAATTCTTTTTTCAACTTATACTTATTTACATCAATTTGTACAACTATACCAAAACCATACTACATCAAAACCCCAAATGTTCAAGGTATTGCTACACTTGAACTCTAGGGCAAATAGATAAAAACCTTATAAAGTTGGTATTAACACAAGACACTATATAACAAAAATGAGTTATCAAAGATATCTAAATAACTTCTTGTTTTGTTTTCAAGCACCTATCACTCTATTATCTATGGAGAATTAGCATCAGTCATCCATTTACCAGGGCTTATTCTCTCAAATCATAGACAGAAACTTTTATCTTTGCTCAAGCCATTTCTCCCTCTTTGCATTGAATCACTATAGCTATGATCACTGACCAAACAACACATAGATATACTGGTTAGGTATTCTTCCCTTTTCCCTCATGTCTGTCCCTGAGTCTGTTTCAGTACTTCTGGTCACATTTTTTGGCATAAAGTCTTGAAAATTCACATGTGTGCTTTACCAGAAGGACTCTCTTGTTTGCTCTAAGATGTCACTGTAAAGGCAAATGCTGCATAATTCATATCTGAATTGAAATCCATTGCCAATGTTTATTTTAAAGTATGCGTACTTAAAAATGAAAATTACATCTTTCTTGTCCTAATAGTTCTGTAACACTCGTTCCCATTTGAAATTGCAAAAGCCGTTTGGTGCCTTTGATCTTGCCAAGCCCTATGTAACCTTGTATCACTGTCAGAAGAATGGTGGTGTGGTTGGTGGGTTAATAAAGTCCAGGATGGTAGAGTTGGGAGTATAGTGAGAGAAATTATGATATAGATAGGTCACAATGATTCATTTTTAGGCAGAGGTGGCAATATTGATATTCTTGTTTGTATCTATTCCCCAACCTGATGTATATAACATGTTTTTTTCATTGACTCAAAATACATTGAGTGTTTCAAGTTATTTCACTGCACATAGACCTATCAATAGTTCCTACATACCGACCTATATAATTATGGTGTGTGTAAGGCTTTCAGAAATCTATAGATAACATTAAAGTATAAAGACTTGAGCTGTTCCAAAACAAATCAAATCAATTGACCTTACTACCCACAAATCCCTCAATGTATTCTGATGGTATAAAAAGACTGTATCACTCAATGACAAAACCCCAGCACCAAACTTTCAAAAGGTTGAAATGCTTTTGCAATTACCGGTATTTAGCCATAGACAACTTCATTTTGCTTTTACAATAAACACAACATTGAAAACATAGGAGTTCTGCAAAGGAGAATGGTAAGGCTAAAAAGGAATATTTCCCACAAGGGCGGTTGATTCTTGCAAAGGTCTTCAAAATGAAGTTTAGAGTTTTTCATCTAGCATAGATCAGTGCATAAATGAATGCAACACTAATCTCCCTATTATCCATGGTTGAGTGACTCCCTTCGCCTTTATTCATTTTAGGTGTGTGACAACCCCCTCCCTCTTTATCAAATAGGGGTGAGTAACCTTCCTTTTATCTATTAAAATAAAATTATTCATTCACATTTCCAAAACCTCACTTCCATGAATTTAATTTGGTTCATGTTGGTAGGAATGTTGACATTCCAATGACATCATCCGGGGTAAATTGGAAAATGTGTTTGTTTCAATTCAGTCAATTTCGGGGTGTGGTGTATTGTGCATTGGATGCAAATCATCAGTTCCTTGAATGAAATACTTGGACAACAGAAAGAAAGGGCTGCTGTATCTATTGCCAGTTATTAGTCAATACAAAACCAATGTGCACATAAAATATCTTCAATACTTGTGGGAAGGTGCCTTCTAGAATAAATGAAAGTGAAAGTAGATATTTTTCATTCATGCTGAACCTGCCTTCACAGTGACTTTTTAGTGCAAACAAGAGAGTCCTTCTGGTGAATAATACCTACAAAACAATAGCCACTCCATAGAAAGAAATATTTTCACTCCAAGTATCAATAATAGACTTTTATTCAAGACCAGAGAAGTAGCTGAATCCATTGAGAGGAATTTAGGGGAAAATCTATCTAGGTTAGCAATTTGGAAAGTCAGAGGGGAAAAAACTGGTTCAAGTCGAATAGAACTTGACGATCCATATTAAGAAACAGAATGTCGCCGATTTCAAAGGATCAGACAGTTTGTAAGCCGAGATCAAGTAAAAAGAGAAGGCTTAGACAGTGACAAGTATTTTTACTTAAGTGCAAAAGCAGACAAGTGAAGATGATGAATACCAGTTTGTCTTAGAGGATCAAGGATTATTGATGATTGAGCAGAGACCAATACCTGCACATACTTACATAGATATATACATATACACACAGGTAGAGAAAACATAAAAGGAACAAACATATTCATTGAGGTATATATACATTTTATTTACTGTGTGTGAGTATGTATTAATGTAAATCAAAAAAATAAAAAGGTATATACACATATATATATATTAGTTTGCCATGCCATGTATGTATAAGTGCGCATTCGTAATAAATAGATAAACTTGATAAAAACTGGCACATGACCAACGTCTATTGGCAGCATGTCATGTTGGGGTGATCAATTAAAATTCTGAAAAAGGGGGAGTGATCAACGAATTAGTTACTTCTCTCACATTTTATTGGGCAGTGATGACTAGAAACATCTTTTTTTTCCCAAAAACAAATATGTATGCTGCTGGGCACAAATTAAGGATCAACTTAGCATAAACTTACATTGCAAATTGAACTCCCTACTAAAAACCTATTTAGGGAGGGAATTTTCAAAAAAAATCAAAGAAATTTTTTCTAGAGAATGTTGAAATTTTCAGTCCTCTTACTCCATTGGTACAGCCAATATGCATCATACATACATAGCAAGCCAGCCAGACCAACTTAGAAATTGAAGAAACCAATGTCGACAGTTTTGGTTTGACAGTTTATAACAACAAAAATCTTATGTATGCATATATTGTAGACACAGTTTTTTTAACAAATATTCAATAATCTAAATGCTTCCATTCATATGTAAGTATTCAAGTTAGTGGATATTAGCAAGTAAAGTTTGTGTGTATGTGAATATATAATATACACTTACATCCAAATACTGACATCATTACTACCAACAAATGCTGCAGTTAATTTCCAACCTAAGCCCGACTACTTGACATAAAATCCCTGAACTGAACTCCATCTACTCAAAAGAAGCTTACCTCTAGGTTTTCAAGCAGCAAAGAAGGATAATCACGTCCTCTTTAACTTGTCTTCACATAACTATCAGATCCCGACTTAAAGCAAGAGCCTATTTATTTCAACAATTCTTCCTTGATTGGCCCTAAACAAACAAAGCATAGTTTCTACTGAAGATGGATGCCATTTGCACAAAATCTACTTTTTTCCCCATTCCTTTCTTTTTTTAAGCAAAATGAAGAAAAAAAAATTGGAGAAAAAACTAAAACTGTTTCTACTTTATATGTTTACTAAGCATAGTATAGTTTAGCACAGGGCTACATGGTAGAGAAGAAAGATCATGTAGTACCAATCCTCCAAATGAGAAGGGCTTGATGTTATACTGTTTATCAAGTGGTAAGACAACACAGTATATTACAGAAAGAGTCAAGAGATATCAGAGAATCCATTATAAAACTTGAATGGCAATGGGATATTCATTTTGCAAGAATATCTGACATCAGAACTCACAAAATGGATCCCAAGAGATGACTTGCTGAACTGTGCCTGGCAAAAAATAAGATGTCACGATAAACTAGACAAGTTCAGTAAGTAATGGGTCTGTGACATCCATGATAAAAAGGTCTGGTAAATCTTAGGGGAAGTCTATAGACCTCTCTATCATGGGCATTGCAGAGCAAATACTTTCTGAACTTGTGTAGTTTGTCCTATCATCTTGTATTCCGCAGGCTACGGTTTCACATATGATTTCTTGGGATCCATGTTGTGAGTTGTGATGACCAGCAATTGTCTGCCATTCATGAAACATGACAAGCCAATTGCCATTAGAATTTTTTAATGGATTATGTGATATCTTTTGTTTTCTGCCTAATATATTGTTCTGTCCTGTGATCACCTTCTATGATGCTGAGCATGATTCTCTCCTGTGCACATTGCACGGTTCTCAGTTTGTGTCAATTTTTTAATTTGGTTCGATGTTTTAACTCCATAGGTGACTATCGGGAGAATGCTTTGGTTGTAGACCTTTCATTTTAGGACTAGAGGGATTTTCTTCTTTTCTTGTTCCTGCCATCCTAGAGTGATTTTTTGCTTGACCTCTTTTGGGGAATTCAACCTTCAGAAAAATTCAACTTCCTTTTTCGTCAGTTTCTGCCTTTCGTTACTCTAATTATGAGCAGAAATTGCTTGGCTGAATCTTTTTATTCTTTGGAAGGAGCCATGAGAAGAGGACTCCCTTTCTTTCAATTTCACCATATAAGGTAAAGAGAGATAACAGGTAATCAGTGATAGAAATGAGTTTTTTGAACAAGGTAAAGTGTAAGGAAGAGTTTTGGGAACAAGGTATACGTTAACGTCTTCATTGAATACACAGAAAATCTGGAAGTTGAGAGGTAGGTATATGCAGTAACCTTGCATACCCCCCACCCGCATTTCTACCACTACCCCAAATGGAGTATGGATGGCGGGTGACGAAGTCCTGTTTTCCTTCGAAAGCTTCAGCATAATGATCATTGCAAGTCTAAAGTCTGGTCTTTTTTTTATGTTAGCTCCATAATTCCTTGCATTCCACGTTGTAAAATATCCACTTTTCATCACCCATCACTTCATTTCAAAAACAGAACATTTTTGTTATGTTTGAGAAGTGAATCATCATCATGAGTCTTTCATCGTTCATCATTGGACATATGTCTTCTCCAGAATTCACTTCACCTCTCTATTGTGGGCGTCACTGAGTCAATACTTTCTGAACCTGTCCAGGTAGTCTCTGCATCTTGTATTCTGCCGGCCTCGGTTGCACATGTGATCCCTGGGAATCCATGCTGTGAGTCTTGGCATTCTTTGGTGGTCTACTATTCTTGCAATATGACCAGCCCATTGCCATTTGAGTTTTCTAATGGATTCCATCATGTCTCTGACTCCTATTTTCTCCCTGATATACTGTGCTGTCTTATGATCTCTCCATCTGAAGTTAAGCATGATTCTTTCATGTGCGTACTGCATGCTTCTCAGTCCGCAGGTTAAGTTAGGTTCTATGTTTCAGCACAATAGGTGACTATTGGAAGGGTGCATTGGTTGTATACCCTTCTTTTTGAACTGATAGGATCAACTTACATACTTTTGATGTAGGGAAGAATTATTGAGCATATTCTGAAAATGTCATTTTGTTGCATAGAACACAGTTTGAATACCATAATATTAGATCATCCCCTTGTATTTTTAGTCACATTCTTTAAATGAAATTAGTTAAAACTAATTACTCCGAATGCTACATAATGATGAGACAGAATTAACTTTTTAGGTCAACTAGTTATATATATATATATATATATATATGAATTATAAATAGCATTATATTATATAGAAACTTATTTGAGATGATTTCCTGTTGTTATACAGTTAATGTATCACTCACCCCAAACAACATAGATAGAATAAACAATTACCAACAGTGAGTGGCACATTAACCGTGTTATAATGGGAAATCATCTCAAATGAGTTTCTATATAATATAACACAACGTAGAATCCATTCTATCAGACCAAATATGTCCATTTCCTATGTATATTATACATAGTCTAGAAAGCTTTATAGCTTTAAACACTGAAAACATGAAAAAAAGCTTTTGAAAATGGTTTCTAGTGTCACTTCACAGTCAATTATTTCCCAATATCTTTTAATTTGATTTTCTTCGTGTTTTTTTTACGTTTTACAAATACTTCGTTATTATAGTACTATGTGGAAATTTTCTCTTGATATGATCATCATATATATATATATATATATATATATATATATATATATATATATATATATGTTGGTTGAGAATCATCTTAAAGAAGTATTTTTGTGTAATTAATATTCTTAAAGATATTAGTTGGTTTGAATGCAGTCTGAGATTTGAACCAACACAACAGATTTAATATTCACATAGGTGAACACTCAATATAAATGACACGAACAGTGAATCAGGTCTGTTAAATACGTTTTTCAGGTAACCTGAGCAAGAAATTGATTTGCAGGATAAAATAACATTCATATACCATACATTATGATAATACCTTATATAAAATGACAAACTCTGTGAATGACAACAGCTATGTAATAAAATTATAGTTGAAAGGGAGGTGGTATTAATCGACATTTCGGGGGGGGGGGCTATATTAATATAACCGTTCTGTTAATCCTTGAAACAGTTAATGGTAAACAACTGATGATCCCAACAAGAGAAGATTTACACAGGGTACCATAATAACAGAGTATATGTTAAACAGGGGGAAAAAAAAAGACGGAAGAAAATTACATAAATTTCATTGAAAGATATTGTGAAATAAATGACTGAAGTAACCCAAAGATTTTTGGAAAAGTTTTTTAATGTTTAGTATTTAAAGCTGTAAAGCTTTCTAGAATATGATTATAAATTGCGTTATATTATACAGAAACTTATTTGAAAAATGATCTTCCATCATTACATGTTTATGTATCACTCAGCCTAGACAATATGAATAGAATAAACATTTAAAGAAAATGGGGCTGCAGCAGGAATCAAACCTGCCACTGATAGTGTAGCTACTTCAACGCAGCAATGCTCTTACCATTGAGCTAAACAGTCACCAGTAATGCAAAGGTCCAAACAACTACTTCCACCCAAATTCTCATCTCCTTTATTCTTCGTCTATTCCTTCTTTCAACGCAATAGTCACCTATTAAGGAATGGATATATGGGATCCGACAAAATGATTGCGTTATACTTTTCTGTCTGATCACATATAACCATTTATATATACACACACACATAAATACATATATATGTATATCGAGAATATATTCTAATGTATCAAGCACTTAATTAAATAAACCCATCACACATCGGATATTGTATCATTATATTGTATTCCTATTTTATACTGTTATATATATATATATATATATATACACATACACACACACACATATATATATATATATATAAATGCACACAATCACATATATATATACACACACATATCTATATATATACACACACACACATCTATCTATATGTATATACACACACACATCTATATATATATATATATACATATATATACACACACATATATACATATATATACACACACACATATACATATATATACACACACACACATATACATATATATACACACACACATATACATATATACATACACATATATAAACATACACATATATACAAACACACACACATATATATATACACACACAAACATTTTATATACACACACACACATATATATATACATACACATACATATATACACATACATAGACACATATACACACACACTCATATATATACACACACATACATACACACACATATAAATATACACATACATACACACATATACACACGCACAAATACACACACGCATACATATATATATATTTACACACACATACACATCCAAATAACCTATCAAATGCACAATAGTGCAAATCCATATAAGAAAATGTTTTATTTTGAATTTCTCCCAAACTACAACTGTTCATCTAACATTCAGAACAGATTTCTCCAAGCATTATTGTAAAGAGTGGACATAGCAAGAGAGCAAAGAAAAATGGAAGAAAAGACATTCTCTTGAAGGTAACCACATTTCCATTTCAATATGCACAATCCGATTGTCGAATGATAACTTAATCAGATAAACATATGATTAATCACAGGAGGGTGGACATGAGTACAACTTTCAGTTCGGCCATTATTTCTAACTGACATATGCCAAATTGATTTCCCTCACAGGCAACGTTTGCTGGAAATCTTTGACACAAATGCAATTTGTAAGAACTCTGTATGAACAGCAGTTCTTACGGATGGCAGACTGTCGATGTTTGATGACGGCAATTAACTCAGGAGTTGTACGTCTGCTCAGATGGTGTAAAGATTAGCACGTCTACATCACATGCAGAGTGTCGTGGATTTTGATTACCGGTATGAATGAAGATTGTGGAAAACTCATCATTAGGGACAAATTCCCTTCTGCACTCAGCAGCTAATTGAGTACACTTCAAGCTGGGTGACTGGGATGGAGGTATCCCTTTGGTGGACTTGTATTCTGCCAAGGGGGATGTTCATAAAAACTTGTACGAATAAAGTCCTGGTCTTGACATAAAAAAGTCATTCATTTAGCTCACCAAAGTCTGGCACAAAGCAACAAGTGTAAGCTACACACCACACTACACAAACTCTCCACATAATAGTAATGGTTCAAGAGATTAACTTGGTACTTTTGGAGCTACCTATCCATAAAATATATGCTATTATTGAATTCTTAAAACATTGTATATTTCTGCTTTTGAGGTCACCACTGCCTGAATGCAAAATTTTGTTTGCAAGCTGTGATCGGAGAATATCAGGATCGTGCATATATGTATCTGTTTCTTGAAAATAATCTAACCAAATACTTAATTTATAAGTTCTTAGTACCAAATATCTACCAATATGTCTATCAATCATTATTTGATGAATTACTCTATATTACATGTTTTAATAATATTAACAATATAAATACAAAATAATACGAACTTGGGAGAGACGGAATAAACAGTCAGTGATAGAGATCTAAATAGATGATTTTTAGAGTTGGAAAAAAAGTATATACTAGAGGGCATTTAGTTAGTAAGAAGGTACCCAGACAATAGTGTATCACCACGGGGTGAAGAATGTAAAACTGACAACAATTAGAGGAAATTTCAGCAGAGGGAAACCAAGGAATGTGCTGTCAAAACTGTGTAAAGGAAAAACAACAGCATTATCCATACCTCTCATAAATGAATCACTGTAGCCAGCAGGTGTACCAAAACTAACTATCTAAAAAATACCAGCACAAGATTTGGGCATTGTTGGTCCAAAATGATCATAGAGACCCCAAAAGATGACTTTTTTCAAAAAACAAAAGGGGGTGTTTTAGATGCTACTTAGTGGTGTACTTATGCAAATTTTCAAGACTGTAGCCCCCAAAATGTGACCAGGAGCACCCGGAGATGCCACAGATGAGCAAAGAGAGAAGAATCTACAGTCCACTTTACTGGTTGTTCAGGCCATTTGTGGGGCTACGGTGAGTTGATAGAGAATAGTAATAACTCAGTAAATGGGAGTAAAGAGTGAACTAAGTTTGTTATGAGGGAACATCTTTGCAGGAATTTGGAAAGAAATGGATCTTTTTCAAGAGCTATTTGGAATCCACTGGATTTCTGTCAAATATTAGTGTAACAGTCTTGTCAATCCCATCCCAGGTACAGAAGTATTATTTTGGGCAAGATCAAATGCATAAATCATATCAACTTGACGAGTCAGAACATTTGGTTGCGGTAATCTTTTTAATCATAAATAGATAAGTTTTGGACGGGATATAATTTATCATTAAAAGCTGTTTTTTGTTTTATTCTTAATAACCATTGCAATAAATTATAATCAACACATAAAAATAAGTTCATATAAGCGATGAAAGTAAGTTAAAATGTTTACAAGTATATCAATATATCAATATTAGATTAACAAATAAGAAATGTGCTCGATTCTGTTCAGATTTCAATGCTTATTAACACAATCACTGTGATTGGCAGAGAGCTTTTTCAAATATTTCATTGACAATTGTGATTTGAGTAAAATAGAATAGTAAAATGGAAAAGAATTTAAAAGACAGAGGAGATGATATTTTGATAACATTCATTCAGAAATTACTATTGCTTTTGGAGCTGTAAGAGAGAATCCACAGTTGAATGATTATAACTTCATATAATTGCAGAAGGTAACAGTAAAAGCAATCATTTGACAATAAAAACAGGAAAAGGCAAGAATAATAGATTTGTTTGTTCAAATAAAACATTTAACATCAACATAAGCTTGGAATCATTACATCCATTTTGTTTTTATTTGCTGGAAATTTGGGAAACCCGAGAGAATGAATTTCATTTTATTGGTATTAGTTAATGTCATGCAGGTTAAGAATAAAATCAACAATCTTCACAAAGACAATAGCAGCAAGAGAGAAAAGATATCAGAAATAATTTCTAAAATCTACTTAGCTTCATCAAAAGATTTTGAAATAAAAGAGAATCATTGAGAATTTTCCACAGAGAAGCAAATGTAGTGAAAAAGACATTTACATGGAATTTTAACCAAAATGAATTATTGAACAGATCTTGAAAATAAATAACAAATAATAAAAATGAAGAAAAAGCAAGCAATCAACTGTGACAAAATCAATTTCCCATCACTTCCCCTCGAATCACAAAACAAACAGATAAGTTTCAAGTTTTTTACTCATTGATTATCAGATTGTCATTATCCAAATACGATCCTGTCAAATATTAAGTACACATTACATCAACAGGAGAATCAGATCAGTTTTCTTCATTCAGGCAGCATTTCTCTTTAGATGATTGCATGTAATTAACATAGCCATTAAATGAAAATGCATTTTAAATAATCCATTAGAGGTCATCTTTTATTGCTGGTTACAAGTAAAAAAAATAAATAAATAACAAAAAAACAAAAATTTTTAAAAAATGCTTCTCCAATTTCATCTTCAATTGGAATTATCAAGTTAAAAAAGGCTATGATTGACTGAGAAAATAACTAAGTATCAAAATAATAAATTTGAAAACAGACAAGTGATGATTCCTCAGTTCAGAATTCACTTAACAAATCTTAAATCAAATTAAATTTTTTTAAAAGTGCAAAATCTTGAAGACACTTTTAATGATAACATTTTTTAATCAAAAAAACAAACAAAATTGATAAATTCCATCTATCAATTATGAGTGAATAAATAAATGTTTAGAAATAAATTCTAAAAACACCCAACCCAAATAAGAAAGTAAAATGGTGGCATCTGTTGACTTGATAGCAAGACTAAAAAGTATATTCAGTTAAAGACCAGCCTGACTAAAGAAAGGATAATTCTTTTTAAAAGGTTTGTTCAAATGAGTGATAGCACATTATTTTTGAGAAATTAGAAGCAAAACTTGGTGGAAACCAAAATGTCCTTTCAAGAGAAAGTTGCATTTTTTCACCACTTCACAATGTCAAAATGTGGCAAAATTACTGATTTAATAGGAGGAATCATACTTCCATTGGTGTCTGCTGAAAGGGTGGTGAAACAGGGTATTTCACCTCAGATGAGAGGGTCTGAAAGTTGGAACCTTACAGTCAATAAAAGATAATGGTGCTGTGCAATTGTTTCATGTAACCCCAATTTGATGTACTCATATAAAAAGATGGTATTATTCTTTGCTAGTAACAAGATGACTACTAAGATATTTTCCCCCTCCTGGAAAAATATCCTTTAAACCCCCCCCCCCAATATATCCTTTTGCCTTCCTCTGGAGACATGGGGGGCGGATGCCTCTGCTTCCATATGATAGTGAATATGACATTATGTTACTTTAATTTGGCTTTTTGAGAAAGACTCGGTTCCCTAGGTCTTTGCTTCAGACATCAGAGTGCATCACTTACCTCACCCCAATTAGAACATGAGGGTGATGCTCTCTGGGAGACAGAACCCTGATCAGCAGGCTGGAATTCATTTTGGTCATGTGACTATCATCAAATTAAAGAAGAAGGATTTTTCTGATTAACCACTCAAATTATCAAATAGTTCTGTTTTGATTTTTTTGAAGTCTTGGATGTTTTTGATTTTAGAAAATTTACGATCTCTGAAAAGATTTATTAATAATGCAGCAGGAATTTTCAAAAATTTCATATCAGATATATAAAAAAAAAAAGAAGAAATTGAAAATAATTATCAAAGAAAATGCATGTTTTTCATATCTTCCCTGACAATCAATAAAAACTCGCTGATCAAAAAAGAGTCTTCATTTGTAAAAACGAATGCTTAAATCCTCATAATCAGAGATTCCGGTTGTCAAGAAGAGATCCAGAATGTCTTCCTTGATGCCTAATCCTTAAGGGGCATTTTCTTCCACACACAATGAATGAAAATTATCTGATGATATTGAAATTTATAAATTGAAGATTCCAGGTAAACTACGGAAACACTCTGGAGCCGTTCATTTGAATTTGATTATTTTGGACTGATGGCTGAATGCTTAAATACTGCTAAGTTAAATAATTAATCAATCAATTTTTCAAAAACTTTCTTGAACACATAGAAATGCAGTCATGTTTGGATAAGAGAATATTCAAATTAGTGAAGATGAAGAAAAAAATTAAGAAAGAAGAAGGTGAGCGATTATAGAAAAGCTAACTTGAAAGCTTCAAGAAAAAAACAAATAATGATAAAAAAATGGTCTCTTGACGGATGATGCAGTATCATTTTTACTATTTTTCTTAATCTCTAAAAGATCACATCCACACAAAGACCAAAATTAGGTCACTATTTGGATTAGGTAAGATTCAACAGAATGACGATACTTGGCAAGAAAAATTATCGACCGAAATGCTATGGCTGCTACTACTCTTGAGAAAATTTTGAATTGGCAAATTTTTTAATATCGCTAGAATTTTGCCGAGGTTTAAATGATAATATTCTTAATAGGGTTAGCAAGCAGGCTAGCAATTAGGGTTAGTAGGTAGGCTTGCAATTAGGGTTAGTGGGTAGGCTCGCAATTAGGGTTAGTGGGTAGGCTTGCAATTAGGGTTAGTGGGTAGGCTTGCAATTAGGGTTAGTGGGTAGGCTTGCAATTAGGGTTAGTGGGTAGGCTAGCAATGAGGGTAGTAGGCAGGCTTGCAAGCCTACCTACTAAACTTAATTGCAAGTAGTAGGCAGACTTGTCATTTGGGTAGCAGGTTGACTTGGAATCAGGGTTAACAGGTTGGCTTGGAATTCGGGTTAACAGGTTGGCTATGAATTAGGGTTAACAGGCTGGCTTGGAATTAGGGTTAACAGGTTGGCATGGAATCAGAGGTAGTAGGTAGGCTTGGGATAAAGGTTAGTAGGTAGGCACTTTTTGCCATATTATGTAAGGGAAGTAATCAATCCTATTACTAATCCTAAACTACATCCTTTCCAGTTAGATTTAATTAAATGCAATTTCAAATGTTCATAGTTTTTTTTTCTTCCTTTTTCACCATGAAATATTTTGGAAATCTAGCTACTTTTAAAATCCAAAAAAAAAGAAAAAAAAAGAAGTCCTTTTTAATGGCTAAAAATATAGCTTTTAGTCATTAAAAATGACCAGTTTCAAGATTTGATCTGTAAGTAGTGGCAGCCATAATCTCTACATGGATTATTTCCCTTCCCGAAAATCCGCACTTTGTTAGATCTCACCTAAGGCAAATTTTCACACCAAAAATCATATTAAACAGCAGAAAAGCATAAAACTTTCAAAAAATGCATGATAAGGCTTCGGTAACAGGTTATCATTAACAAAAATTTGCAAACCTGCAAGAAAAGCAATCCAGACAAACTTGTCCTTAAAGGCAGAGACAATATTGCATTTTTAAGATGCGTAATAGTTTCAAACTAAAATTTTAACAACGGTTTCAATTTTAATTTTCAAAAGCTTTTCAACAATAGTTTTCTTTAAAGTTTGAATTCTACAAATAATCATCAAAATAAGAAAAAAGAAACATGGCATCATCCAACAAAAAACCCTTAAATGCATAAGAACAGACACTGAAACAAGATAGAATTGATCACAACATGCAGCAAAGACGATTACTGAAAACAACTACAACATGCAGAGTAGATGGAAAGATTTCTTTTCCCCTTCAAGGTTTGTACAAAGGTTGATTCCAGGACAACAATATGGCTTCTTTGGCGAACACACACACACACATACATATATATACATATATATACACTACTTATCAACTTCATTGTTAATGGCATATGATATTATGGATTACTATCTACAACCATTTTCATAAAAAGTAAGTGGTTCATTCTCAGTTATAAGAAACAAGTACAGTTAATGTAAGCATTAACATTTTCACAACCTTACGACTAAGGTCCAAACTCAGCTTCCTTGATTTCAATTTGCAATCCATAGTCTTGAAATTTTGCACCTGTGGAGTAAATATTTAATTTACATAGTGCACCAATGGAGACTATAGGGGAGTCTGCACACTTAGCGGTTGTGAGATATGCCATATGTTTACATGACAGTGATGTAATTATTGTCAACCAGATGACCAATCATGTCATATCTCACAACCGGTAAGAGTGCAAACGCCCCTGTAGTCTTAACTGATGCATTATGTTAATATCTACTCCAGAGGTGCAAAATTTACATAATTATATTTTTTTCCCATAACTGAGAATGAACCAAGTACAGACAATGGTATATCTACTTTGTAGACATAAATCTATTCTCACTTCCTTCTGAGTGATATGGTTATTAAAAATCATGAACTTTTCTCACCAACACAGCTGGTATTATATATAGTAAGTATTGCTTTTAATTAAAAAAATGTAATCTCTTTCTTTCACTATATTAACAACAAGTTTAATTTGAGATTTATACACAGTATTAGTCATACGTTCTGGGATAATTATTTCTCCCCAGTTTCTTAAATATTGCCATTAAACCTTCAGTACAAAACAATGGGATGTAAGAGTCAGTTTATAACATGTTTAAAATATATTTTATCATTTATAAAAATTTCAAAAGCTGCAATACAATGCATTATGATTTGATGAAATTATTGCACCTCTTTATCTTATAAGCATAAAAATGGAATCAATTTTGTTTTTAAATTGGTCCAAAATTTTTCTGCTGAAATGAAGCATTCATATCAGTGATTTTCCCTATCAAACGATTGATAAACATATATAGGTAATTGATATTTGATCAAGGAGCAAGGAAATATGACTAGTTTAAATATAGGTTGAGTAACCCCTATCCGAAACTCTGAAAAGCAAAAGGTTCCTAATTTCAAAACTTTTTAAAAAGCATAACATTACAAGTAGTATAATTAAAATCACAGCAGTATAATTGAAAGATGAGAGACGAGGCCAATTCCAAAGGCATTTAACTAATTCCTGACTACAGTAAAATCTTGGTTATCTTTAATTAACTATTTAGAAACATAAAACTGTATTTTATTTGGTAGAAGACAAAACAAGTCCCAATTGAAACAAAGAGCTACATGCATTAATCACTATATTTTTTTCTTATTCTCTCATCCGCACAAAGACATTGTTGAAAACCTCAAAAAAGGTTGCAGATATCCTATGTGTAACAGTGATAAGAAAAAGAGGAAGCATTTATGTTCATCTGTTGGGCAGAAAGTCAGTCTTTTGAAGGAGCTGAAGAGAAGCAAAAGTGCAATATCTTATAATGTATATGCAAATACTCCCGAATCCAAAAATACTTCTGGTCCCAGATATTTTGAATAAGAGATACTCAACCTGTATATCAATATTTATTCACGTCAATTGCAACAGTTCTTTCATTTTCTTATCTCTTTCAATCGAATAGGGATAATACGTACGATAGGTTTCTTGATTGGGCATCACTTAGTAAAATTTAAGTAGATGGAAATAAATTTGCACCCCTTGATAAAACAGGTCAAATTTTATTTCTTGCTGTCTCTCCTTCAAGAAACTCACCAATGTAGAAATTACAAGTGTTTTTTTTTATCTCATTTCAAGAAAGAAATTCAAGAGTCTTGTACAGGAAAATTAAACTAAATTCTAAGACAATATATTGTGTAGATAACAATAAAGACAATATTGATTGCAGGTGTAAAATTTCAAAGAATATTTGACATACAATCGTGCTGTAAATATAAGAATAAGTTTTCTAATAAACAGATCATAGACCTGATCTGAATTCCTAACCCAGCTATAATGCCAGACTTCAAGGTTGCTTTATGTAAAAATAATACTCACTCATGATAGAGACTGATTTTTTTTTAACAAAAAATTTGATATACATCAGTTAACAAAAATAGATTTTTTTTTTCTTAGTAATTAAGGTATATTTTTTAAAGTTATAGGAAAATAAGAAAATATTTTTGATAACTTTATAGTCTTGAGTATGTGCATATTCAAAGAAAGTTACATGATGGTCTATTCCTCCCTTCTCTACAAATTCAATTAATGAGCAGATATGTATGGATTTAAATGAAATCATTTCATAGAATCCTCTATCCAATGAAAAACGTTCCAACTAGGTCCTTAATTCTGCTCTAGAAGAGACATAACTTAAGGTAAAATTTTTGCAGAATTTATCTTTTGGGCACATAGAATTGTGCAATATTAGATAGTAAGTGATTTTTTTTTGTATTCAGGGTAATAAAAAAACTAAATATTCTTTAGATTTATATTGTTCAATTTTCTAAGAATTATTACTGTTGCCAGAGGACTTTCTTTAAAATATCCAAATAAGATTCTTGTCTGAATTTTTTTAAACATAGTGTATAAATCATAATATGCAACATGGCCAGGCTATTTTCCTAGTCCATGTGTTCATAACAAACCAGTTATGTACCTTCTGGTTTTGGTCAAGAGTCGTTTGTTCGAAAATGTGCAATCATTTCTTAGAGCACATGCCTGATTGGATGGGACACATCACATTCATTTTATAGAACATCCCTGTTGTGTTTTCAGTGTCAACAATCAAGTTGTTTCCCTTGCATTGGATAAGTTGCTTACTTTTTTTCTGAGAAATCCCTGATGATGAGAGGCTCCCAGATGGTATTGATATCAATGCTCGGTTGGCTGATTGGATCGACTGAAGAATCAATCTCACACAATATCAGCTGTCCACAATCACAGTCCAGGCGAATATTTAGCAAAACATGTGCATCTCTTAGTTATCTCTTATAAATGAGCAGATAACATAAATCCATACCAACACATGTGGATAAGGGAATACTCAGAGATGTGAAAATTCAATCTTTCTATTGTCAAGTAATCACAAATCACAGAATGTACTGTTGCACATTAGTGTGCTGCAAAGCATCCATAGGTGTGCCTAGGGAGCTTTGAGGTGGGTCAATCTTTCTGCAAACCAGAGCAGTGAAACAGTGTTCCCAGTACGGATAGAGAAATAACAATTGAATATGTTTTGTTATTGCTGGTACTTCAATGTGTAGTAATAACAAATATGCAGAAAAATTTTCAAAATCTTCTGAAAACCATGATCAACAACATACTCTTGGCAATAAAATTAATACATTATCAGTTTGTTTAACTTATGAATACATCATTATTTAATTTCTTTAAAATGATCAAATGTATCTTCAAAAACTGATGGTGTACCTTGACCATTTAAGTGCCTGGCTCACTGTGCTGTCAGATGAAAAAAAAGTTGAAAATCACATATGTGAAGATCATCTGCTTCGTTCAGGTCCTTATTCCCACAAAGGTGATTGGAAGACAAAAATGTGAAATTTAAAAGATGGGAGCATTTCCTGCCAACATCCACATTTGCTAAGAAGTGGTAAGATAAACAAAATAGTAGTCCAATATTTCTCATCACCTACTGAAAACGAATCATTTGGCCTTTCCATCTTCAACATTCAAAGGCAAGGAAAATGGTGATGTTAAAATTGATAAGATTTCTTTAATTGAACAATCCATTACTTTCTTATCTCTTCAAATCAAATATTGATAACGTACAGTTACAATAGGTTTCTTGATCTTGAATTGTGAGTAGATTGAATTGATCCCTGGGTATAAAGCAGTGGATTAAATCTGCCCAAAGGAAACTTTATAAACAGATAACGTTTTTGA
>CAUOPZ010000287.1:0-27500 GCA_963457665.1 Thysanoteuthis rhombus
TATAATATATATGTGTATACGTGTGTGCGTATATATATATATATATATGTGTATAAGTGTGTGCGTATATATATATATATATATATGTGTATACGTGTGTGCGTATATATATATATATATATATATGTGTATACGTGTGTGCGTATATATATATATATATATATGTGTATACGTGTGTGCGTATATATATATATATATATGTGTATACGTGTGTGCGTATATATATATATATATATGTGTATACTGTGTGTGCGTATATATATATATATATATGTGTATACGTGTGTGCGTATATATATATATATATATGTGTATACGTGTGTGCGTATATATATATATATATATATGTGTATACGTGTGTGCGTATATATATATATATATATGTGTATACGTGTGTGCGTATATATATATATATATATGTGTATACGTGTGTGCGTATATATATATATATATATATGTGTATACGTGTGTGCGTATATATATATATATATATATGTGTATACGTGTGTGCGTATATATATATATATATATATGTGTATACGTGTGTGCGTATATATATATATATATATATGTGTATACGTGTGTGCGTATATATATATATATATATGTGTATACGTGTGTGCGTATATATATATATATATATGTGTATACGTGTGTGCGTATATATATATATATATATGTGTATACGTGTGTGCGTATATATATATATATATATATGTGTATACGTGTGTGCGTATATATAATATATATATATGTGTATACGTGTGTGCGTATATATATATATATATATGTGTATACGTGTGTGCGTATATATATATATATATATATGTGTATACGTGTGTGCGTATATATATATATATATATGTGTATACGTGTGTGCGTATATATATATATATATATATGTGTATACGTGTGTGCGTATATATATATATATATATGTGTATACGTGTGTGCGTATATATATATATATATATGTGTATACGTGTGTGCGTATATATATATATATATATGTGTATACGTGTGTGCGTATATATATATATATATATGTGTATACGTGTGTGCGTATATATATATATATATATGTGTATACGTGTGTGCGTATATATATATATATATATGTGTATACGTGTGTGCGTATATATATATATATATATGTGTATACGTGTGTGCGTATATATATATATATATATGTGTATACGTGTGTGCGTATATATATATATATATATGTGTATACGTGTGTGCGTATATATATATATATATATGTGTATACGTGTGTGCGTATATATATATATATATATGTGTATACGTGTGTGCGTATATATATATATATATATATGTGTATACGTGTGTGCGTATATATATATATATATATGTGTATACGTGTGTGCGTATATATATATATATATATATGTGTATACGTGTGTGCGTATATATATATATATATATGTGTATACGTGTGTGCGTATATATATATATATATATGTGTATACGTGTGTGCGTATATATATATATATATATATGTGTATACGTGTGTGCGTATATATATATATATATATATGTGTATACGTGTGTGCGTATATATATATATATATATATGTGTATACGTGTGTGCGTATATATATATATATATATATGTGTATACGTGTGTGCGTATATATATATATATATATATGTGTATACGTGTGTGCGTATATATATATATATATATATGTGTATACGTGTGTGCGTATATATATATATATATATATGTGTATACGTGTGTGCGTATATATATATATATATATATGTGTATACGTGTGTGCGTATATATATATATATATATGTGTATACGTGTGTGCGTATATATATATATATATATATGTGTATACGTGTGTGCGTATATATATATATATATATATGTGTATACGTGTGTGCGTATATATATATATATATATATGTGTATACGTGTGTGCGTATATATATATATATATATGTGTATACGTGTGTGCGTATATATATATATATATATATGTGTATACGTGTGTGCGTATATATATATATATATATATGTGTATACGTGTGTGCGTATATATATATATATATATATGTGTATACGTGTGTGCGTATATATATATATATATATGTGTATACGTGTGTGCGTATATATATATATATATATGTGTATACGTGTGTGCGTATATATATATATATATATATATGTGTATACGTGTGTGCGTATATATATATATATATATATGTGTATACGTGTGTGCGTATATATATATATATATATATGTGTATACGTGTGTGCGTATATATATATATATATATATGTGTATACGTGTGTGCGTATATATATATATATATATATGTGTATACGTGTGTGCGTATATATATATATATATATATGTGTATACGTGTGTGCGTATATATATATATATATATATGTGTATACGTGTGTGCGTATATATATATATATATATATGTGTATACGTGTGTGCGTATATATATATATATATATATGTGTATACGTGTGTGCGTATATATATATATATATATATGTGTATACGTGTGTGCGTATATATATATATATATATATGTGTATACGTGTGTGCGTATATATATATATATATATATGTGTATACGTGTGTGCGTATATATATATATATATATATGTGTATACGTGTGTGCGTATATATATATATATATATGTGTATACGTGTGTGCGTATATATATATATATATATATGTGTATACGTGTGTGCGTATATATATATATATATATATGTGTATACGTGTGTGCGTATATATATATATATATATATGTGTATACGTGTGTGCGTATATATATATATATATATATGTGTATACGTGTGTGCGTATATATATATATATATATATGTGTATACGTGTGTGCGTATATATATATATATATATATGTGTATACGTGTGTGCGTATATATATATATATATATATGTGTATACGTGTGTGCGTATATATATATATATATATATGTGTATACGTGTGTGCGTATATATATATATATATATATGTGTATACGTGTGTGCGTATATATATATATATATATATGTGTATACGTGTGTGCGTATATATATATATATATATATGTGTATACGTGTGTGCGTATATATATATATATATATATGTGTATACGTGTGTGCGTATATATATATATATATATATGTGTATACGTGTGTGCGTATATATATATATATATATATGTGTATACGTGTGTGCGTATATATATATATATATATATGTGTATACGTGTGTGCGTATATATATATATATATATATGTGTATACGTGTGTGCGTATATATATATATATATATATGTGTATACGTGTGTGCGTATATATATATATATATATATGTGTATACGTGTGTGCGTATATATATATATATATATATGTGTATACGTGTGTGCGTATATATATATATATATATATGTGTATACGTGTGTGCGTATATATATATATATATATATGTGTATACGTGTGTGCGTATATATATATATATATATATGTGTATACGTGTGTGCGTATATATATATATATATATATGTGTATACGTGTGTGCGTATATATATATATATATATATGTGTATACGTGTGTGCGTATATATATATATATATATATGTGTATACGTGTGTGCGTATATATATATATATATATATGTGTATACGTGTGTGCGTATATATATATATATATATATGTGTATACGTGTGTGCGTATATATATATATATATATATGTGTATACGTGTGTGCGTATATATATATATATATATATGTGTATACGTGTGTGCGTATATATATATATATATATATGTGTATACGTGTGTGCGTATATATATATATATATATATGTGTATACGTGTGTGCGTATATATATATATATATATATGTGTATACGTGTGTGCGTATATATATATATATATATATGTGTATACGTGTGTGCGTATATATATATATATATATATGTGTATACGTGTGTGCGTATATATATATATATATATATGTGTATACGTGTGTGCGTATATATATATATATATATATGTGTATACGTGTGTGCGTATATATATATATATATATATGTGTATACGTGTGTGCGTATATATATATATATATATATGTGTATACGTGTGTGCGTATATATATATATATATATATGTGTATACGTGTGTGCGTATATATATATATATATATATGTGTATACGTGTGTGCGTATATATATATATATATATATGTGTATACGTGTGTGCGTATATATATATATATATATATGTGTATACGTGTGTGCGTATATATATATATATATATATGTGTATACGTGTGTGCGTATATATATATATATATATATGTGTATACGTGTGTGCGTATATATATATATATATATATGTGTATACGTGTGTGCGTATATATATATATATATATATGTGTATACGTGTGTGCGTATATATATATATATATATATGTGTATACGTGTGTGCGTATATATATATATATATATATATGTGTATACGTGTGTGCGTATATATATATATATATATATGTGTATACGTGTGTGCGTATATATATATATATATATATGTGTATACGTGTGTGCGTATATATATATATATATATATGTGTATACGTGTGTGCGTATATATATATATATATATATGTGTATACGTGTGTGCGTATATATATATATATATATATGTGTATACGTGTGTGCGTATATATATATATATATATATGTGTATACGTGTGTGCGTATATATATATATATATATATGTGTATACGTGTGTGCGTATATATATATATATATATATGTGTATACGTGTGTGCGTATATATATATATATATATATGTGTATACGTGTGTGCGTATATATATATATATATATATGTGTATACGTGTGTGCGTATATATATATATATATATATGTGTATACGTGTGTGCGTATATATATATATATATATATGTGTATACGTGTGTGCGTATATATATATATATATATATGTGTATACGTGTGTGCGTATATATATATATATATATATGTGTATACGTGTGTGCGTATATATATATATATATATATGTGTATACGTGTGTGCGTATATATATATATATATATATGTGTATACGTGTGTGCGTATATATATATATATATATATGTGTATACGTGTGTGCGTATATATATATATATATATATGTGTATACGTGTGTGCGTATATATATATATATATATATGTGTATACGTGTGTGCGTATATATATATATATATATATGTGTATACGTGTGTGCGTATATATATATATATATATATGTGTATACGTGTGTGCGTATATATATATATATATATATGTGTATACGTGTGTGCGTATATATATATATATATATATGTGTATACGTGTGTGCGTATATATATATATATATATATGTGTATACGTGTGTGCGTATATATATATATATATATATGTGTATACGTGTGTGCGTATATATATATATATATATATGTGTATACGTGTGTGCGTATATATATATATATATATATGTGTATACGTGTGTGCGTATATATATATATATATATATGTGTATACGTGTGTGCGTATATATATATATATATATATGTGTATACGTGTGTGCGTATATATATATATATATATATGTGTATACGTGTGTGCGTATATATATATATATATATATGTGTATACGTGTGTGCGTATATATATATATATATATATGTGTATACGTGTGTGCGTATATATATATATATATATATGTGTATACGTGTGTGCGTATATATATATATATATATATGTGTATACGTGTGTGCGTATATATATATATATATATATGTGTATACGTGTGTGCGTATATATATATATATATATATGTGTATACGTGTGTGCGTATATATATATATATATATATGTGTATACGTGTGTGCGTATATATATATATATATATATGTGTATACGTGTGTGCGTATATATATATATATATATATGTGTATACGTGTGTGCGTATATATATATATATATATATGTGTATACGTGTGTGCGTATATATATATATATATATATGTGTATACGTGTGTGCGTATATATATATATATATATATGTGTATACGTGTGTGCGTATATATATATATATATATATGTGTATACGTGTGTGCGTATATATATATATATATATATGTGTATACGTGTGTGCGTATATATATATATATATATATGTGTATACGTGTGTGCGTATATATATATATATATATATGTGTATACGTGTGTGCGTATATATATATATATATATATGTGTATACGTGTGTGCGTATATATATATATATATATATGTGTATACGTGTGTGCGTATATATATATATATATATATGTGTATACGTGTGTGCGTATATATATATATATATATATGTGTATACGTGTGTGCGTATATATATATATATATATATGTGTATACGTGTGTGCGTATATATATATATATATATATGTGTATACGTGTGTGCGTATATATATATATATATATATGTGTATACGTGTGTGCGTATATATATATATATATATATGTGTATACGTGTGTGCGTATATATATATATATATATATGTGTATACGTGTGTGCGTATATATATATATATATATATATGTGTATACGTGTGTGCGTATATATATATATATATATATGTGTATACGTGTGTGCGTATATATATATATATATATATGTGTATACGTGTGTGCGTATATATATATATATATATATGTGTATACGTGTGTGCGTATATATATATATATATATATGTGTATACGTGTGTGCGTATATATATATATATATATATGTGTATACGTGTGTGCGTATATATATATATATATATATGTGTATACGTGTGTGCGTATATATATATATATATATATGTGTATACGTGTGTGCGTATATATATATATATATATATGTGTATACGTGTGTGCGTATATATATATATATATATATGTGTATACGTGTGTGCGTATATATATATATATATATATGTGTATACGTGTGTGCGTATATATATATATATATATATGTGTATACGTGTGTGCGTATATATATATATATATATATGTGTATACGTGTGTGCGTATATATATATATATATATATGTGTATACGTGTGTGCGTATATATATATATATATATATGTGTATACGTGTGTGCGTATATATATATATATATATATGTGTATACGTGTGTGCGTATATATATATATATATATATGTGTATACGTGTGTGCGTATATATATATATATATATATGTGTATACGTGTGTGCGTATATATATATATATATATATGTGTATACGTGTGTGCGTATATATATATATATATATATGTGTATACGTGTGTGCGTATATATATATATATATATATGTGTATACGTGTGTGCGTATATATATATATATATATATGTGTATACGTGTGTGCGTATATATATATATATATATATGTGTATACGTGTGTGCGTATATATATATATATATATATGTGTATACGTGTGTGCGTATATATATATATATATATATATGTGTATACGTGTGTGCGTATATATATATATATATATATATATGTGTATACGTGTGTGCGTATATATATATATATATATATATATGTGTATACGTGTGTGCGTATATATATATATATATATATATATGTGTATACGTGTGTGCGTATATATATATATATATATATATATGTGTATACGTGTGTGCGTATATATATATATATATATATATGTGTATACGTGTGTGCGTATATATATATATATATATATATGTGTATACGTGTGTGCGTATATATATATATATATATATATGTGTATACGTGTGTGCGTATATATATATATATATATATGTGTATACGTGTGTGCGTATATATATATATATATATATGTGTATACGTGTGTGCGTATATATATATATATATATATGTGTATACGTGTGTGCGTATATATATATATATATATATGTGTATACGTGTGTGCGTATATATATATATATATATATGTGTATACGTGTGTGCGTATATATATATATATATATATGTGTATACGTGTGTGCGTATATATATATATATATATATGTGTATACGTGTGTGCGTATATATATATATATATATATGTGTATACGTGTGTGCGTATATATATATATATATATATGTGTATACGTGTGTGCGTATATATATATATATATATATGTGTATACGTGTGTGCGTATATATATATATATATATATGTGTATACGTGTGTGCGTATATATATATATATATATATGTGTATACGTGTGTGCGTATATATATATATATATATATGTGTATACGTGTGTGCGTATATATATATATATATATATGTGTATACGTGTGTGCGTATATATATATATATATATATGTGTATACGTGTGTGCGTATATATATATATATATATATGTGTATACGTGTGTGCGTATATATATATATATATATATGTGTATACGTGTGTGCGTATATATATATATATATATATGTGTATACGTGTGTGCGTATATATATATATATATATATGTGTATACGTGTGTGCGTATATATATATATATATATATGTGTATACGTGTGTGCGTATATATATATATATATATATGTGTATACGTGTGTGCGTATATATATATATATATATATGTGTATACGTGTGTGCGTATATATATATATATATATATGTGTATACGTGTGTGCGTATATATATATATATATATATGTGTATACGTGTGTGCGTATATATATATATATATATATGTGTATACGTGTGTGCGTATATATATATATATATATATGTGTATACGTGTGTGCGTATATATATATATATATATATGTGTATACGTGTGTGCGTATATATATATATATATATATGTGTATACGTGTGTGCGTATATATATATATATATATATGTGTATACGTGTGTGCGTATATATATATATATATATATGTGTATACGTGTGTGCGTATATATATATATATATATATGTGTATACGTGTGTGCGTATATATATATATATATATATGTGTATACGTGTGTGCGTATATATATATATATATATATGTGTATACGTGTGTGCGTATATATATATATATATATATGTGTATACGTGTGTGCGTATATATATATATATATATATGTGTATACGTGTGTGCGTATATATATATATATATATATGTGTATACGTGTGTGCGTATATATATATATATATATATGTGTATACGTGTGTGCGTATATATATATATATATATATGTGTATACGTGTGTGCGTATATATATATATATATATATGTGTATACGTGTGTGCGTATATATATATATATATATATGTGTATACGTGTGTGCGTATATATATATATATATATATGTGTATACGTGTGTGCGTATATATATATATATATATATGTGTATACGTGTGTGCGTATATATATATATATATATATGTGTATACGTGTGTGCGTATATATATATATATATATATGTGTATACGTGTGTGCGTATATATATATATATATATATGTGTATACGTGTGTGCGTATATATATATATATATATATGTGTATACGTGTGTGCGTATATATATATATATATATATGTGTATACGTGTGTGCGTATATATATATATATATATATGTGTATACGTGTGTGCGTATATATATATATATATATATGTGTATACGTGTGTGCGTATATATATATATATATATATGTGTATACGTGTGTGCGTATATATATATATATATATATGTGTATACGTGTGTGCGTATATATATATATATATATATGTGTATACGTGTGTGCGTATATATATATATATATATATGTGTATACGTGTGTGCGTATATATATATATATATATATGTGTATACGTGTGTGCGTATATATATATATATATATATGTGTATACGTGTGTGCGTATATATATATATATATATATGTGTATACGTGTGTGCGTATATATATATATATATATATGTGTATACGTGTGTGCGTATATATATATATATATATATGTGTATACGTGTGTGCGTATATATATATATATATATATGTGTATACGTGTGTGCGTATATATATATATATATATATGTGTATACGTGTGTGCGTATATATATATATATATATATGTGTATACGTGTGTGCGTATATATATATATATATATGTGTGTATACGTGTGTGCGTATATATATATATATATATGTGTGTATACGTGTGTGCGTATATATATATATATATATGTGTATATATATATATATATACGTGTCTGTGTTCCCCCCTGATTGGTTTATATAACTAGTGATATCTTACAGGCCACTGAATCCAACAGATATTTCAAGACAATTTCTCAAATGATTTATTACAATCTCCTAGCTGGTTTCCGACCCAATGTATGTAAACAATCACCGTTGTGTTAAACCTGGAGACATTATCAGGGATTAAAGGATTTTTTTAACAGCATATTTATATAAATTCCAGGTACTTTTTCATTCCCAACAAGTGCTTCAAAATGAATTGACATGTATACCCACTTTTCAAGGTTTTATTTCACTGTTAAGAAATGTATTTTTCACAATATTTTCAGTGAAATGAAATTTTTCCTAAATTCAATAGCATAATTTTGAAATTGCTGATTGATTTTTAAATTGAATTTCCTCTGGGTAAATTTTGTTTTTGCTATATTTCCCATAGGTTTTTATTTTTATGACATACACAAATCCTGGTTGAATCAAAATCTCTAGATTTTTTCATAGAAAAAAATATAAAAATTCAAACCAGTCGATAGATGTTTCATCTAGTCTTATAATGGTGCTAGCACTAAGTCAGGTTTAATTTGTGGTCTTCAAAGATTTGGGAAATTGCTCTTGATGCATACTTTGTACACTGCTGTGCACATAATTTAAAATTGGATCTGATTGATGTAGTAAGCTCCAATTATCGTATTTTTTTTTTTTTTTTTTTTTTTAAACTTTTGAAAGCATTTTATCCCTTGTCTTTCAGTACTTGAAGAACAATACAATTTTGATTCCTGCATTAACTCAAAAAAAACATTGATACTTGATTGGCATTTAGTAAAGTCAGGAGTAGAGGCAGTCTTGGAGAATTTACTTGCATTAGTAGTTGCTCTACAAAGAATTCTGGATGGTAAGATAAAAAATAACTTGAAATACTCTGTCCCTACAAATGTGCCCTACACGGCTTCCAAATTATCCCTTTATTTGCAAAAAAGGTAGTCTAGATCTGGTAACGGTTTCTTCGAATCAAGGCTTCTGGAGAGATTTGAAGAACTTGTGAAATGGTTATGAAGCCAACGAGATGGTTGGAAAATGTGGTATCAATGTTGAATAGAAGCAGCTCAGAACGTATAAGAAAAAGATTCCAAGATGAAATTGCAGAGGATGCTCAAGAAATTCATACTCGAATCCTTCTTAGTGTACTCAAATTCCGTCATGAATAACAGTTGAAAATATGAGAATTTTAACAATTAGGCTTGCAGATTAATTGCTTCAGATTTAAAGCATTTTATGACAATCGAGATTGTGTGAACAAATTAGAAATTATTTGTATGTGTACTCTGAAGTCAAACTGAATTTTTGCAAGAGTTTCTTTCGCTCGAAGACTTGTACAAAGAGATAATGAGTACTGGCAAATTCAAATGTCTTGAAAATGACTGTCAACAAAGTGATAAGTTCATGACTTTCAATAACATTTCTTCTATTTATCATAAACTGTCAACATTGCATTTCATTTTTCTGACCGCACGAATAGCTACCACTTCTATGGAATGTTCGTTCTGCCATCTGGAGTGCATAGTCATACCTTCATTCTACTAACGGTGTTGATTGATTGAATTTGCTTTGCACTCCATTGAAATTTTAACGTAATGGATAACTTTGCAAGATTGAAACTTTGACAGACAGACTGTTGTAGTTGCTTCATACTTTTTTAGTTTTATTTTTTTTTATTTTTTTTTTTTTTCATTTAAACGCAACGTAGATTTATGAACTCGCTGTAAAATTTGAATTAGAAATACCAATTAGGTACTTCCTTTGAAATAGTTTCTTTCTTGTATTTTTTGTCTGATAAATCCATGCAGCCAACACCTCAAACATGTGACCGAATGACTTAATCTACAACTTTGCCCTGCAGAATTCACTCTCTCCTCCAATAGATATCATTCCAACTCCTCATAGTAATTATATAAGATTTCCATCTTTATATTTTCCTCATTCAATGTTATTCATTCCAATGATATTCTTAAAAAAATTTTCATTAGACTGTATTCCAAGTTGTACCACTTGAAAACATTTTTTGTAAATGTTTATATTTATATTTCAGGTTGCTGAAAATGTGAATAGTTCTGATTCATCAGATGATGATATTCCCCATCGTCAGAAATTTTATCATCCCAATCGTACGCGTCCACGTCGTGCTTTAAAAGAATACAACTGCAAGAACTCGGAGGCACGAGTATCCAGTAATCAATCACGTGACCTTGCTAAAACATCCCACTCAAAATCAAAGCAAACCATCCTCACTGAAATATCAAACATATGGGATCAGAATAACAAAAACTATGATCAACAAGAACCAGTTGTGGAGACTTGGAATAAGTCCACATTTCAGCATTTGACTCATAGATCACTAGTAACTACAGGAGAACAAACTTTAAAGGTTTCCAATCAACGAGAACTTAAATTTCATTCTCATTCTATGGATAATTTGAATACTGTTGCAAATTTGCACACAGGCCGGCTGTCAACCTTAATCAATAGAGCAATGTCTGTGGACTCCGAGGAATCTGAAGAAGAGTGGTCTCCAGAACAGTTTCCTGACTCTCATAAACATTTTGTGGTTGGTTATATTGGTTCAATTGAAATGCCAGGTGACAAAAACTGGCAGCATGCCCATCTTCAGTCATTTCACAGTGCAGTACGTCGTTTGCGTACAGAGAAAAAAATTCACACATTAGTTGTGATGACCATCTCAGTTGATGGGGTTAAACTAACCAATGCAGTACGCAAAGTGTTGGCTATTTATCCTGGAAACAAAATTGCCTTCTGTGGCTTATGCCCTGATGATAATCACTTTTTTGGAATTGTTACATTCCATGGTTCCACAGGAGATGATGTTAGCAATGCCAATACTTTCCCCAGCTGTTCTTGTCATGTGTTCAGAGTGAACCCCGAGATGCGAGCACACTGTATGCATGCTCAAAAAGCTCGGATGTTCCAATTTGAGTGTACACGTAGTAGTGACTTGCAGCAGTGCTATGAATTTCCTAAAACAGCAACACCTGTCATTCGTCCTATCTCAAAACTTAATAAGGAGCATTGGCAGAAGAATAATAATAATAATAATAATAATAATAAAGTACCAATGGCGCAAGTATTCATGGAGCCCCAATTAGTATCAGATCCGATTTTAAGCAGCAGTGGCAGCAGTTGTCATAGCAGCAACAGTGACAGTGGTTTGGGCTTCAGCAAAGATGATTCCCACAATGAAGGCGTCTTTGTGGTGGACATGAACCAAACTCTGTGCAACCAACGCCTCACAGCATGTAACCGAATGACTCAATCTACAACTTTGCCCCATGGAATTCACCATCTCTCTCCTTCAATAGATATCATGCCTACTCAGTCAGCTTTTCGACAGACAGCCAAAATAAATGCACATGTAAAAGTGTTACCAAACAAGGGAGACCCTAAGCAAGGTCGATTAACGTTGCGTGCAATGCCTGACCCTGTTCTGGAACCGTCTATACCAGCACCATATGGAGAGGGCTTTCCACACCAAAAGTATCGTTCGAGGCTAAATGTAGAACACAGATCTCGAAGTCGAGAGCCAGTCGCAAAAAAAAATGTCTCAGAGCAACGTGCTGCTTCTTCCGAACGGCCTTTTGATTTTCGTTCCGTATCTGCTCCTTTTTGCCAGCTGTCAAATCAAAAATTGACTGTGGTTGAAAGCACAGAAAACCAGGGCAGTCTAGAAGACAAGCTCAGTCCCAGAGCCACATCAGTTACACCAAAATTCAAAATGCGCTCCCCTTCGGCACCTCCACCTGGCAGCTCCACTCATAAGGACCCAGATTGGTCACCAAATATCCGACGGCCTTTGGAAGAGATTTTTGCTATTTTTGAAAAAGATCATGAAGATGATGAGAAAAAATCTGAATCGCGGCGTTATTCAGAAGGACAAGCTCTTTTGGCTGCAAAACAGGTAAATGGAGCTCCAATTAGTTCTAATTTAATTACAAAAATGTGATATAAAATTTTGAGGGCATTTTTATTCATTTCAATACACGTAGCCGTGGGTTCGGGGACTGAACATTGTATATTAGTAGCTTACATATGGTTAATCATTGTTGTTGAAAAACTAGTTTAATGCTACTGTTTTTATCCACTATGACTAGACAGACTACTTCATGGTTTAACTCCACTCTGACTGAAGCTTAAATTACCTAGCTGATAAGTTTCAACTTTTGTGAAAATATTTTTCCTTTTAACTGAAAAAAATAGTATTAGGCCTTTGAATGGGACTCATTAAAACAGAATCTAGATATTTTTCTTGCAAGATGGCTTCAAAATCTTGACAAATGTAGATTTTATTTGAGGGAGAATTCCTGGATCTGTCTCAAAATATGGACATTTCCTTAGAGCATTACCCAACCAATCACAAAATTCTACTGATATTTATTTAGAAACTTTAGTGAGATATTGTGCTGTACATATATTGGCATGATGCAGGGGAAATGACCATGGGAAGATCCCTGACCTATCCTAAAATGTGAACACTTTTTCCTGAAACCATTACCCACCCTTCCACAAACTTTCATGGTAATTCATTTTGACCCTCTAAAATGTGAAGAAATTTCCCCTCATTTTGTCTGATAGGAGAGAAAAAAGATTTGTCACGACTTTCTTCATATCAACCATTAAAGATGAAAAAAAAATTTCCATTTTGACCCTTAAGAATGATAAAAAAAAAAACAAAAACAAAAAAAAAACAATCCCTCTCCACTTGGATTTCTAAAAGTAGAAATAAAATCCACTCCCATTTTGACTGCTGAAAGTGGAAAAAATTTGTTACTCGCTTTTGACCCCCAAAATAAAAAAACAATTTCCACTTCTATAATAGAAAAAAAAAAATTTCACACTTGATTTTGACCCCTAAGGTGTAAAAATGAAACTGTCCCTCCATTTTCAGCCCTAAAACTGAGAAAAATTTCTCTATTTTGACCCTTAAAAGGGAAAAAAAGTTCTCTTATATTCATCCCTAAAAATGAAAAATGAAAATTTTGAACCTTAAAAGTAGAAAAATAATTCCCCTTTGACTTTTTTTTTTTTTTTTTTTCTCTCTCCACTCTTTGAGTGGAAAATGGTTATTCTCTCTACATCAAAACCCGCTCTGATTAAAACAGCAATGTACAAGGTATTGCTGTAGAAAACTGGGTTACGATTAGTTATCGCAGTGATGCTGAACTTTTCACATTGCCTGTTAGCTGTGACATGTGATAAACTTGAAAAAAATACTTTTAATTTCTTTTTATTATCCCAGTATATTTTGAAATTTCAAATTTCTAGTTTAAAAAATATATCAGAAAAAAAGGCTGCTTTGAAGCATTTACCTAAAGTACTAAATTTTAGCATTTTACTAAAGTGCATTTATGCAAATGAAGGACACTGATGATAGATTGTGTCCTCTGCTGCAAGAACAGGGTCCTTCATATTGAAGCACCCGCAGTTTTGCCAGTACCAAACATTTAGTCATCTCAATGCTGCTGATCTCAGAAAAATTTTTCCTAGATTGTCTCCCAGAGTGTTCTGATCCCCATAGTTGTTGGATCCTGTCTGAAGTTGCATCTTCAACAATGCAATGCTTGGGATGATGCAGGAGAGACTGGTACCACGCATAATCTTAAACATTTCTATTGTCCATGTATCTGTAATGTCCACAGGTGGCACCAATCAACCAATAAGGATGAAAATCTGTTTTACTACTCCATAAATCCCTTCTAAAAATGAGAAGTGGTTTTTTGTTGTATGACTGTATATATGACAATTATTTACCTAACTATATAACCAACTGCTATTCCCCCCCCCCCGTGGTCAAAATTGAAGGGAAACTTTTTTTTTTTTTTTTTTTTTTTTTTTAATCATTAATTCCTCCACTATTGGTGATAAGCCCTGCTTGTTCTTAACATTTACCCCACCCCTTGCCTCTCTTCAGAACATTAACCCTTCTTTTAATATTATGCCCTTATTTTCTTGATATTATGACTCCATTTTTAACATACCTCTTTCGAACTTTTGCTTTTTTTTTTCTCAATCAGCCTTTTTGCTTTTTTTTTTTTTTTTTTCTTTTATTCCCATTCAGCCCTCCTTTATTTTCTTAAACAATAATGTTAGCCTGTCTCATATGCACCCCCTTTTTTAAACCTCTGGCAAAACTTCAATATTTTCTTTTAACTCACCACATATATTTAAATGATGTATCACTAATCAGAATGTTTGAACCAAAGGTGCACAAACTGGAATATTTATCCAATGATTTGTTTCCCGAGTTACACATTTTGTAAATCATTGTATGCATGATTCAATAAACAGAACTCATGGAGACGAACCCCCCCCCCCTTCACTGGAAGTTAAATTCTTCTAAATCACAAGTTTGAACATTTTTCTTTTTCTTGAATCTTCTATTTTTCTGTAGGACACCAATTCCAAGATAGAATGTCAGACGTGGAAGAGAGGTTCCTTCCGACGACCTAAAGTATCAAAATTAAGTCATTCTCATGAGGTTAGTTGTTTTGTTTTTTCCTGGAATGCAGTCTTCTGTAAATTTTACTCTTGTACCAGTGATGTTTTAGCTGATACATTCTATGGCTGTCATCAGGTGTACTATTTGTGTGCAAAAAGGACTTTTTTTAAATTCCTCCTTCATTCATCTAGACGTGTGAAATAATGGTAGTGAATGAATTGATTCATCTTGAACCCCCCATGTTGTAGAAATGGAAGAAAGAGCATTGGAGATACCAAATTCATTGCTACTGTGGAATTCTTATACATAAGTGACAGCAGATTCTCAAACTGTTAATTATCTAATATCATTTTTTAATGTACCAATTGATATTCATTAATAATCTGTATCATCAGTCTTTTAACGTTCGTTGTTGGACATAGACCTTCCCCAGGATTCGCCACACAAAATTCTGTCCATCTGTATGTACTTGATTTTAGTTTTTGAAAACTGTGCTTTTTAATGATGTAATAAAATAACCTTTTAGCTTTATTTTTTTAAATTTTTTTTATTTTATGTTGTTAAATGGATAAATCCTGAAAACTTTTTCCAGACACTTTCTGATAGAAAAATGTATGCACTGTGTGGATAATTAGAATGACTTTAAAATGTTGTTAGAGACAGTTGAGTAATACATTCTAAAGATGTATTGCAAATTACATGCATAATGATCAGTGATTATGCACTTTAAAAAGTTTTGGGGTAATGAAGAAAAAAAAAAATTTCGACTTCATCATTATGATGTAAAGTTAGACTTCAAGACATACTTGATATACCAATGTTTATTGTTTTTTGCATGTATACATTGAATAGTTTGATTTTGATGTAACCTGGTTAAGGTACTTGGAGATTATGCGGATTATATAGAAGGATCTTTTATTTTTTGCTTTTGCATGCATGCACTTTTTTGTTTACTATCCTTTTTGAATTGGGCAGATGAGATTCCATTCCCAATTTTTTCCACCATAACCACACTGCACAAGGAAATATTCTTCTAATATAAAGTTTTTCATATTCTTTGCTTATCCGGATAATTAAATCTGGTTCTTCTTGGGGGGGGTCAGAATTGATAAGGAACTTTCATTTTTAGGACTTTTCACTATTTGCCCCCCCCCCTTTTTTTTTTTTTTTTTTTGTGACATTAATGCCTCTTTTCTTTCAACATAATGCCCACTATTTTACCTCTTCCAAATTTTTTACTGTAATATCAGCTTGCTTTCTTTCTTTTTTTTTTTTTATTAGCTCCCCCATCCTCTATTTTGTGATTAGTCTGCTTTATCCTAACATTAACATCTTTTCAGCTTTATCTCTCATGACCCCTTATTAATATTAACCCCATTTTAACTAGCCTATGACTTTTTCTTTTTGGCATTAGCCCATCACTTCTTTTCTTTTCTTTAACATTGGCTGCCCACTAAATGATATCTGATTTTCATCCATCTCTCTATTTCTTTGGGGCAACGGTTTATTCTGCCAAATAGGTATTAGGTCTAGTATGAATAATTCCTATGCCGAGAAAATGCCCCAAAACTCAAGTTTTCTTGAAGGCAAAAGAAATTTACATTTTGTCGATGTGGGTCACTTTACCCAAAATTGCCCAAATTATTCATTTAGATATTTAAAGTAAGTTGGAAAAAAACAATCTAAGGAAATCTAAATACTTCCATTGGTCACTTTTTGAATTAAAAAGTAACTTCAAAGATGAGAGATCCCCCACCCCCCAAAAAACTGATTTGTTTCATTCTAATTTATTCATTTAATTATAAAAAAATCTTCTATCGGAAGAAAAAAATGGAACTTTCCCATTTCTAGTATTTTTTTTTTTTTTTTTTTTTTTTTTTAAGGCTGAATTTTTTTTCAACCCCCCCCCCTGTTTACACTGATTTTTTAAATTTCTTGGTTTTATTTATTTTTATGCATAAACATGTTTTCAACCACAATTACCCCAATTTATATTGTTTAGCAAATATTTCTATTTGAATTTTCTACGATCTTTCTTTACAGTTGTTAATTGTCTATTAGAAGGAAAAATAAGATTGAAAAATTGATAAAATGATTGAAATGTACCAAAATTTCTTATTTGACATAAACTGGCTGTCCTTAATTGACAAATTGAAATGGGAACTGAAATAACAAAGAAAAAAATGACAGAAGGAACAAGCAAAATTTTCCCTATTGGAAGGATTATTCTGGCTGGAACTGGAAGTCAGATGATGAAATCAGCACTTTGCATGTTCGAGAGCCAGAGGTAGTTTCTGTTCCCCCTCCTTGGTATTCTCCACCATATGGTGTTTCTGATTGGTACATGTGTGTAGTCTATAGGTTAGATTATTACTAAAAAATATTCAAGGTTGAACCATGATTTTAGGGGGTACTGTTTTCTCAAAAATTGTGGTATTGAAAATACTGATCATTTGGAAATGTTTCTTCTGGAACAAAATTGTACCACAATCTGGGCCAGAACTGGAGATTTGGTTGGGTGTAGCTCTGGTTCTTTGTAAGCTCCTCCTTCCCAAATTTGGTGCAATCAAAAGCCTGGGTTCCGTGAACTTGTTGATTAAGCCGACCATTCAAGTTTTATTCTAATAGGTACAGGTCTGTAGTTAGTAACTTGGAAATATTTTGGGATGAACTATGATTTAAGTGGGTACTGTTCTCTACAAAATTGAGAAATAGCATGGTTCTGATTTGGAATAAACTGAGCTTATCTCTATGAAACTTCATACGTGTTCTAATGAGAACCCCAGGTATGTTTTTAGCAAGTTAGTTTTGAAAATTCCTAAAAGAAATGATGAAAATAATATTTTGTGGTCTTTGTTCACACCTATACAATCGGGTAGAATTTTGAGCAAAGTGTCAACCTAGAAAAGAGTATATGGTCAATTTGTATCTGAGCGTGAAAAGTCAGAGCCCCAAAAATGAAGATAGATATTCCAGTATTTTACAAAGAAATTAAGACATTGTAGTCCAAAATCTATAGATCGTGGATTCAATTCTTGATAAGGATCAATAAATATACATATTGAAAAGTGAATTCAATCAACTTTCCAACAGTGTGTTGTATCTTTTTGTATCCGTTGAGTATGAACAGTTACAGCCAAAAACTTGACATTGTATTCACCGTTTTTTGCAAGTAAATTCCAGATATAGTCCAAAGTTTTGATTTAATTCATGATGTATATTATTAGGAAGTGATTTTCATCTGCTCTCTAACAGTACCAATCTATTGGGCATGAAAAGTTCCATCAGAAAAAGGTGTAGATAGATATTTAGCCTTTTTTTTTTTTTTTTTTTTTTTTCAAGGAAATTTCAAGTGTACATGTATACTTATAGACAACAATCTTTGGATTGTGGATTTAATTCTCAGAGATATTCATATATATATATATATATATACACTGTTGGAAAGAGAATTACATCTACTTTTGAACTGTATATTGTTAAGTTGTATCAGTTTGGCATGTGAAGTTTTAGTAATTTTCAAGGAAATACCAAGGATGTGTACCTCATGGTTGATAATCTATGGATAGTGGATTCAATTCTTGGCAGAGATATATACATATCACTACCAAGAGAATCTCATCTGCTTTCTTATATCAATTTATATCTGTTTAGCATGAAAAGTGACAGCCAAAAACATGAAACTAGGAATTTTGCATTTCACAAGGAAATTTCAAGTACATTTTATTATCAAGTCTATAGATTGTGGATTCAATTCTTGGAGATAGATGCATATTGACAGAAAGAGAATTTGATCAGTTTTCCAATGGTGTAATTTGTCAGTTTGTTTCTGTTGAGCATAAAAAGTTACCACCAAAAAAGGTGAAACTAGGTATCTAGCATTTTTCAAGCCCCCCCCTCTTCATGCTCCCTGCCTGATTAAAAGAATATTCTTAAAAACTTCTAACATGTGCTCACTTAACAGGAGTATTAGTATTAGGATAAAATCTTGTCAAATGACGCATTTCCACTGTCAGCTTCTCAATTTTTGAGACCCTTGAAAATACCCCAGGAAATCACTATTCATGTTTTTGATTAACTATCTAAACCATAAACTGCATTTCAAAATCTGCTTTGTCAACAGGCCGACTGAAATGTCTGCCTGTGAAGGCCTAATACCTTTTGACTTTCAGTAGTTCTTCACTTTCAGATTGGGAACTACTGCACTAGATGTTACAAGGAGCCAAGCCAAATACAATTTAGTGTCAAAAGTAACATTTCCAAATCAGTCTTCTTGGTTCCTCAATTCAGTTCCCAATGTGTTGTATAAAAATCTAATTCAACACTATAATAAGCAATGTGTATTTGTCAACCCTTGTAGGGTAAACTAAATGAAGAAAGCAAAAAAGTCAGCCTACATATGAACATCAGTAAAACAAATCTTGTGCAATAATCATGTTGAGATTAAGAACATAACTGTCAAGATAGAAGACTCAAAACTTGGTTAGGTAGACCACTACATCTACCTAGGACAACGAATCTCCATGAGATCCTCAAGAGGAGGAAATCAAATGAAGAATCACTCTGGGATGGCAAGCCTTTGGCAGAGCAGGCTCAACTTTCAAAAAACCAGATGATCCAATAATCCTAAAAAGAAGAGTATACAACCAACGCATTCTACCGATAGTTGAAACATGGAACCTAACCAAGAGACAGACCTACAAACTTAGAAGTATGCAATGTGTGCATGAGAGAATCCTGCTCAACCTTACATGGAGAGATCATGAGACAGCACAGTATGTAAGGAAGAAAATGGTAGTCCATGACATCATAGAAACTATTAAAAAACCATGGGCAGACCATGTTGCAAGAATGAAAAACAACCAATGGACATCATGACTCACAACATGGATCCCCAGAGATCACATGAGAAACCGAGGCTAACAGAACACGAGATGGAGAGATGAACTAGACAAATTCAGAAAATACTGGCTCTGCGACGCCCATGATAAAGAATTGTGGCGAATCCTAGGGAAGGTCTATGTCCAATGACGGATGTTAAAAGACTGATGTAGGGTAGACAAGTATAGACGGGGGCAATAACTCTACAATTTTGTTGTTCAAATCCCATAATGATTTAATCAGTTTTGGAATTTACTCTTGATTACTGAATTTTTTTATGAAAAGGTTTCTTTGTAAAATAAGTTAGTTTTTGGTTTGTTTTTTTTTTTTTTTTTTTTTTTTTTTTTCTGCTATTTAAAGACCTCGAAAAAAAAAAGAATTACCTGTCTTGCTTAGTAAATGGGATAATGATTTTTATATCAAATTTTTTCAATTCATATTATGACCAAAACCAATTTTATGCAATTTATGACAAAGGCCAAGGACAGTCTAAGTTTTTTAATTGTTATAAGTATAAAAAAACTTGCACACGAGAATTTCAGTTGATAATAGCTTGCATTAACATTTCATATTACTGTGTAAAGATGGTGACAGAGCACAGCTTTAGGTAGGTATATATGTATTTTTCTGATGCCAAATAATGTTTTGTAATCTTTGCTTTAATGAATCTAAAATGTTCCGATAAAACGATAAAATATCAAAAATATTAATTCCTCACTTGTGAGGATTCGTTACTAGTTAATAACTAGGTTGTACTTGGTTGTATTAGCATACTTTGGCATTAGTTGATACATTATATTTTGTGTGTGTATTTATTCATAATGTCATCTGCAGACAGCGGTTTCATTTTATGGATCTTCTGTGTGGCTATTGTACTGCCAGGTGGTATTGAAACCATTGCTCCCATATTTTACCTCTACCCTACACAGAACTGGATGGTTAAGATTGGAATCAGTGATATTTTTTTATGTATGATTTGCCATCTACTAGATAATTATGTATATATAAAGTGTAAAAGAAAAAAAGCCAAACTGTTTAGTAATGGTTTTTAGGTATTGTTTTTTAATGAGCCTTAACTGGTATAGTACATGTCTTCAGAAGGTTATTCTGTGTGTGTGTGTGTGTGTATATATATGTATCATTATTTTAAGAGTAGTGTTAAACAGGAAAGCCAAACTTTTTAGTAAGCCTTAACTAGTTTCTTACATTTCTTCAGAAGGCTGATGTGATTCTGTTTCTGGTCATCATTTTCCACTGTCCAGTAGGTGTTAAACTCGGGTCATCAATGTATCGATCTTGATTAGGGTTTATATTCCATGGGTGTAATGAAATTATAGCTGTCAGTGATTTTTATTTGAGGAATGGGTTTGTTACTGGAACTCCCTTTGAGGAGAGTAGTAAAGGGGATGAGATATCAATGTGTGTTCATGGATTGGTTGAATGGTATTTTGATATAGTAAGTATGAATATGTATAAAAGGGGTGAAGTGTCAACGTGTGAATGTGTGTTCATAGTATAGTGGAATTGTATAATAGCAGATTTGTGTAGTAAGTGATAATGTGTGTGCATGAGAGAATCAGTGTATTCACAGTTGAATTGTATATAGGTTTGATTGTGGATTTGTATAGTGTGTTGATATGAATGTGAAGGATTTTTTTTTTCCAAATGCATCACTGTTTGGAGAATTTTATAAAAGGGGGAGGTAGCTATGTTTTCAAATGAAGCTTAGGTTCTCACTCCAAATAGAAGAATTTTAGAACTAGTTCAAATTCAGTGTGGGTCTTGAGGAGGAATTAATGAAATATTTCCCGTCTTCTTTGCAACATTGTCAGTATTCTTTCTGTAGAAAGGGAAAACTGAATTTGAGTATCCTTATTGAGGGATATCTTATTTGTTATGTACAGTGGACCTGAGATGGGATGTTTCCCCTATGTATTCTTTGTTTCAACCTCGAATAGTTATGGTATAGATAATGTTTAATTTGGTTTTAAAGGTTGTACCACTTTTGAAAACATTTATATTCTATTATATGTATGCATGAGCCACTATTTGGTCTATTGCATTTGGTTATCTTTTTCTATGGTTCTGTTTTCTCAGAATGTGGCTTTAGTCAATAGCTTTATTAGATTTTAAGGTTGGCGTTTACTTTCAATCATTGAGTTGTTTTTTTGTTTTTAACTTCAGTGTTTAAAGGGTTGTGGGTGCTGATGAATAGAATGATTGTTGCCTTAATTTTGGTGTTTATTGCTAGTAATTGTTGTCAATCTAAGTGTTTGGCTTTTTTAATTCCATATTTGATTAGGAAGAGGGGATAGTTTTGTACAAGTAGGTATTTTCTTTATATATATATATATATATATATATATATATATATATATACTTCCAAATATTTTGCTCATCTATAACTAGTAAAGACATCAAGTTCTATTATTAATATCATGAACTGATAGTGTACATTTTTGAGGTTGGTTTATGGTTGTGTACAAGTATCGGCATCAGTAAATTGCTATCTTTTTTTTTTCTTTTTTCCAGTCTCTGATAATAAATGAAAATGAGAGTCTGCTGCACAACAAAATGAATTCAGCAAACAGCATCCATAGCATTGTTAATCATAGTGATGTCGATGTTGGGCCAGGAAGGAAAGTCAGCAGAGTTGCCTCCTGGGCTGTCAGTTTTAACAGGCTTTTAGAAGATCCGGAAGGTGTTCTTGTGTTCACTGTAAGTACTTTATCAGCCAATACTGTATGAATACATGATTACAAAACTGTTTGGTTTGTATCATTTCCCTAATATCTTTTGCCTGCTGATTTATTTGCTGCACTTCTATTGACTGAAAGATAATTTTTGTTTGTCATTAAATTACTGTCTGGCAAATTACCTAAAAACAAAGGAAATCTATTGTGGACTTGCTTTATTGTTCCATTGTATTCTCATTAACCCTAGTTGATTTTTTATTTTCTATATGCAATGGGGTCATTTTATGGGACCGTATATTTAGAATTTATGGGGGGGAGAAAGCATCTGGAAATACAATGGAGCTTTAAAGAAAGTTTGATCTCGGGAATTAGCCAGACTGTATGTAATGTGATGACTAAGGTAAATTATGTCGGCCAGGAAGTCTATGGTGAAATCAGATTCGGTGAAATGTCTTTGATATAGAAAAAAAAATGAGTTTAGTGTTTAGTAAAAACTAGTCATTAAGAAATTCTTTGAAGTTGGAAAACAATTTTGAAAAACTATCAGTTAGAATATCTTATAAGTAAAAGAATGCTATAGGGTAATCTTTAGAATCATAAATGTATTGGTCTGTATTGTATCAGCTGACAAATCTTTTGACCAGGTGAGAATAATGAACACAGTTGAAAATTTTATTTACTGTTCTTTAATCTTTTTACATGGATAATAGGAACTATTGAGTAGCCTTTGTTTTGGGTAAATTGATAATTAAATGCTCAAGTTGGGCTGGTACGAATTTCAACATCTTTGCTTAATGAAGTAAATCTTGGAACTACAACATGTAAGATGGAATAAGGCTTGACTTTCTCAATCTTGCAAATATCAACTTGCATAGCTCTGATTATTTTCATCTGTTTTACAGGAATTTCTGCGAAAAGAGTTTAGTGAAGAGAATATCCAGTTTTGGTTAGCAGTTGATAATTTTAAGAGATCAATGGATTCAGACCAGGTGAGATTTAATAATAAAACTTAATTTGATGGTAGCAAAATTTTGATATTTTCCTCCACTTCCGTAGCTACTAATTGAATAACTGTACTTTATTAGACATTTTGATTTCCTTTGTTTCTTTCACAAAATTTATTCAGATTTTTATTTCATTTTTTTAATTTTTTTATTTATTATTATTTTGTTTTATTCTTCAGAATATAAAATTCTGTTGCACTCAGACTTGACTGGCTCATCAGTAATTTCTTTTATGTTTTTTCCTCTAATTCTCTTTATGGACCACAGGACATGAGTTCGGTCAGATTCCTATGAACTCCACCAAAAATATCTCAATTTGTAGCTTCGAAATTCAATGTTTTGATAGTTTTGATAGCCACTATTTCTGAGGAATAAAAAGTCTGACATAGCATATATGTTTCCAGATTGTATTGAAGTAACCTTGATAAAATCAGTGTTTTCTTTTATTTGCAGATTCTCTTTATTATTTTGACTGAGATTCTGCATAGTTTATAAGTAAGGGACAGCCAACAACTACGTCACTTTATTGAATTTTTTCCCCTCCTTCCTCCCTCTCTCCAGCGTTTTGAGCAATTCTAAAGTCAGCATATTTAGAGCCAAAAACTCAAAATTCAAATTTTTACCCTTATAGTTTTTAAAAAAAACCTAAGCTGATTTCAATAAATTTTTGTATTTCATTTTTTCATGAAAAAGGTATTTAAGAAATGTATGAAGGCTATTTTTCAGGTTAAAAAGCTTTTTTTTTCTTTCTTTTTTTTTTTTTTTTCGTAGATGTATTTATTGAAAGCATAATTTTCAGTTATTTTTTATTTCATTTTATTTTTTGTTTTCAAATTTCATGAAATATAATTAATGAAATCTACCCGGCAAAAAATAACTATGCTTTCTATATGAATGCCTCATCAAAGAAATCTTCTGATGAAAGAGCAATTTTATGTCTTTTTTTTTTTTTTTTTTTTCCTTTTTGTTCTTCATTTGATAATTTCCTTTAAGTAGTATTGTTGTATTGTGTTCTCATTTGCTCTAAATTATATTGTTTCATTAAAATCTTATCACAAAGCAAATTTATTCCTTTTGTTCCATTTGATATAAAATTTATGCATATGATTAATGGTAACAAATGTCATCTAGGGTCTAAATAGCTGAATAAAATGTCATAATTATCATCAAAAGATAGCCTGGTTAACTATTTAAAGTTTTTCATGTTTTTCTTACAAAATACCCATTGCATAACAAAATTCATTAAAAAATAAATACTAAAAATTTCATTGAAATCAGCTGTGTGTCTGTGTGCGTGTTGTTGTTTTGTTTTTTCTCTAACTTTATGGATAAAGATTTGTAGTCTGAGTCCTGGGCTCTAAATACTTCTATCTAAGTATACCAGTTTCTGTTTTTAAAAATGTAAACATTGTCTGCTTGAATCTCTGGAGGAAAAAAACAAATGAAAAATAAAAATGAAATGACAAGCTATCAAAATTTATGTACTCTCCTTTTCTTAAAACCTATTTTATTTTCATTGAGTGGTTTGAGACTAAAATATGAAATTACATTGTTTCTATTTCAATTCAGATGCTTTTTTTTTTTTTTTTTTTTTCTCTTATTCTTCAGAGAGATATGATGGCATCTGATATTTTCGAGAAACATCTTGGTGCCAAAGCAACAGAGCCTGTGAACGTTGACAGTTTAGCTAGACATACAGCTCAGGAGCATTTAAGTTCCATATCATTAACCATGTTTGATGCAGCTCAGAAACAGGTCAGTTATATACTTGAGGAAACTAATGGTCTGAATCCATTTCCTACAAAAGATGTAAGGTATTGGAAGGAAAAGAGAGCAGTTTTTAATTTTTTTTTAAAGTATTAGTATACAGTTTTTATCATATTATGCCCAAATCTCCGAGGGGGAAATGTTCTACAAATTTGGAGAACAAATCTATGAACCATAGCAAGAGTAGCCTTTAGGGTGTTGGCTGTCTAAAATATGCTGTAAAATATATTGTTTGTGTGGATGTATCATAAATATTCCCAAATATCACTGGATATGAATGTTTTCTTGTGAAGATATGCAAAAAGTTGTTCTCTTTAGCAGTCACATCCATGACCTGAAAGACCACTTATTGATACT